>CAWYPN010000082.1:0-18309 GCA_963966035.1 Acleris laterana
CTGATAAAGTGACACTACGTTAGTAATTTAGTCGGAGGGATACTTGTGCCGTGATTATATTTTTAGGTATATATTATGAAATAATTCCTAGCGTCGGAATTAAAGAAGTGATTAATGTGTAAGCGTGTTATGATATATTTATTGTCGTATCGTAAGTGGAATGCCATATCGATAAAAGGTGAATATATCGGAAGCGGAGTCAAACTCATTAGAACTCGTTGCGTTTGTGTTTACGTTGGTTGTTATTATCAGTCCGTGCTAGGCCTAGTGGCTGGGGTGAACAGTTCACTTTTATCAATACGGCACTAAGACTCTTAAATGTATAAGTTGTCATTTTATTTTTTGTTAAAATTTATCGTTTCATGGATTATTTGTTGCCTATAATTTTTATAATCAAAATTTTATGATCTGACGCATTTATTGTAAGACAATTGATTACTTTTATAATTAATTAGTGTGATAAAATGACTATGGTATCAAATTGCCGTTATGAAAGTTTGAACATCGAAAGTATCCTTCCTGTTTAGAAGGGACTCTTCTGGCCCAAGGTTTCTAGTGGATTTTATATTTTCTTTTTGTTGTATTTTAATGTTGCGTGTGTCTTACACATAATATATTTCATTTTTGTGATATTTTTAACTATAAAGTACTGTTATAATAAATCCAAGTGGAATAATGATGACCTAATTAAATATTCAAGAATTTATTTGTAAATCACAAAAAAATGTAAAACTGTAAATATATTAACAAAAAAATGAACTGCAACAATAATTGATTATTATATCTCTCATCAAATACACTGTAAGTTCTTAAAGTACCTTATTAATGGTATCTAATTATGTAGTACAGTCTACTTAAAGGTAAACCGGTCCAGTGAACAAATATTGATAATATTGTGAACATTTTTTATTCACGAACAATCACAGAAAGTACATGACATTGTAATATTATTTATGAAATTACTATGTGATGTGATCTCCGGATCAATTTTGAGTACAGTATAGATAATAAACAACTGAATATGTGATTTGACAGTTTTATTTCTTCACTGGTAAACATCTTAGGCTGTTCGTGCAAAATATGGTTACAGAATTAACAACAAGTTTTTAGAATGGTTGGTAATTCTGTAGCTCTGCCACCCCACTCTGGAAATGAAGGCGTGAAGGTATGTATGTACGTATTTCTCTACATTCCAAGTGTTCCTGTAACTAGTTCGCTTATTTTACGACGTTAAACAAAATCGTTTTTGAGGTGTCATAGTATTATTTTTAACTCTGCCCCAATTAATGTCAGTAAATAATAGCTATCAAAACGCTGACACTACGATAATAGGTCAAAAGCGATATTGTTTGCGTCGTAGAATAGAGGCCCCCCAGTTCATTTACCGCCAATCAAATCCTTGTGGCTGTTTGAACACGGTGTTTAGGCACTTATCCGACTGCCGGCGAGGTAGTGATTAGCTATGAAGGGTTTTCTCGGTCAAGAAACGAACAAAAGATCCTTACAGACCCACCGTACCACTAAACCGTACCACTGGTGTTACTATAACCAATTATTTCTATTAAAATCTAATTTAACAGAGTCGACGGATCTCTGTTGTCGCAGAGCTCCTATTTCTGGGTAGTTTGGCCCTCCGGGCCTGCTGAAGAACTAACAAAACCTAAACCTACCTCATATTTATGATACTAATTTTGGTCAGTGGTACGGTTTAGTGGTACGGTGGGTCTGCACCCCAAAAGGCATATAGATCCCGTGCCAATAAAATACATAATTATTAATAGTTTATCGCTGGCTGTTCACACTGCCTGCGAGAGCTCTCTCCACTAGTTTGTCGAAACAAAAGATATAGATCCCGCGTCAACAAAAGAGATACATATTAGTACCTAGTTGATAGCTGGCTCAACTCGCTTCCCGCTCATCATCGGCGGGGGACAAGTGCATTAAAGGGACAAGGTACTAAAGTGTATAGGGTAAAACACCCACTTATTTAGCGTCCAAATTACTAGTCGATAGATTGTACCAAATGATTGTAAAATTAGTGCCACTAAGTCGAAATTATACAGTTCATGGCGCCAATAAACGGTAGACAGTTCGTCTGAGATTGCGTAAATATGGAGTCTAACAAAAAAAAGTTACTACCCACCACAGTATAAAGGTGACTGTCACTTAACGTACGAGGTCAAGTTATACCTACTCTAACTAGGATTGATTCCTTCTTCGTCATATTCGACACCTTCAGTGGTCATGGGATTGTTAAAGTTAAGTTAGTTAAACAATGAGTACCTACTTCTGTGCTCAAATAAGCAAATATACTTTATCATGAACTAGTTTATAATACATTTCTAATCAACATTTGTCGGCTTATCAAAATGTGTCCAGGCAAGAATATTTCGAAAAAATAATCAATCATTAGAAGTTGCTCCAGTAGCAATAGGCGACAGAGAGCCTGGATCATTTATTGGAGTTCTAAAGTGTGTGTCACGGCATACTGTTGGCAACCCGCAACCAGCAGCTGCAACGCGCGTTGGCCTAAAGGTCTTGTAACCAGGCCATAAAATCCAAAAAAAAAATGCAACGCGCGTGCTGCGCTGCTCGCGGTGTGCCGGTAAACATGGCGGCTACATTAGGCCCTACTTTGAAAATCGAAGTTCGAAGTTACGTCAGCTCTATCCCTTTCTCTCGATTCAGTCTCTAATGAGTAATGACGAGTGAAAGGGGTGATAGACGTTCAAGTAAGTATGCCGTACTTACGGCTCGGCGACCTTACTCGCCCGTGTGCCACCCTAAGTACACGGAATTCTAAAGGTAAACACGGGCGAAAAAGGTCGTCGATCTTTAAATACGCGTACTTACTCGCACGGCTATCACCCCTTTGACAGTTATGGAGCTAACATAACTTCGATTTTTAAAGAAGAAGGGCCTCCGCTCATTCCACGTGCAACCACAGATTAAATAAGTTACTACGACGCAACACTGCTGGTTTGTCGGCCGGCAGCTCGAGAGCAATTTTTTGGTGTGCCGTGTTCAATGCGTTCCCTAGTTTATGGACAGAACACCCGGGCCCGTGTTCAACCTGTGCTGCTCCTACAACAACATCCGTAACAGCCTTAACATTTTGAACGCCACAGAGGCAGAGGGCTCTGGCCGTCAACTGAGAGTCGCGCCACTGACGCCACGACGGCTACAGCCGTCACAAGCTCAAGATTAAAGGAGACTTAATTCGTATCAATTAATTTGTATTTTGCATAGCATAGTACAACGTTTTGAATTCGAGGTAAGGCGTTCAAAAGGTAAACAGGTGACAAATAAATAGGGCCAATGAAATAAGGGAAATGGGGCGTGTTGACGTGGTTATCTCCGTTTCCGCTTATATGACGAAGTAATAGGTATAAATTCATGTGTAAAAAGGAATTGAGCTGTTTGGGTTTTTTCTTCGTCCTTCGGTGTGTGTATTGAGGTATTGAGAACAGTGGACAGCACAGTAGGTACTGCTTATTGTGTCAACACACGCCGAGATAGAACAGTACCTTCTACCTACTACCTGTTTTAGTTTGGCGGGTCACAGGATAAAAGTAGCTACTATCGAATTAAAATAAGGATAACATTACTTTTTTCAATTACTCCCATGCTTAACATACATTCAACAAATTGAATTTTTAACAGTTCAGCAACCATATAGAGCCCTGAGCCTGACTATGATAGCATCAAGTTACGAGAAAGAAATTAAGTCACAAATAGCCCCAACCGACCGGACGCACACTAGTGTGACTATGGGTAATTTTATTCATCCGTAGTCACACCAACACACTCTTGACCCAATTTGCGTCTGTAACGTAGTGAGTTCCCCACGGCACAACTACGCGGCACAGTTCTTTGCCCGTTGTCCTATGGTGTAGTTCTATTGACCATTGATTTATATTTCAAAATCAAAACCAGAGAAGACGGAGCTCCGCTCTAGCAGAGCTCCTATTTCTGAGTATTATGGACCCTACCTACCTTGTATTTATGATGTGTTGGTGTGACTACGGATCAGGTACAATTATCCGTCGTTAAAATCGTAAAATTTTACGGATGAGTAAAATTAACCATAGTCACATTAGTGAGGCAATTTTGGTGTGACTAAGAATCGGTTGGTCAATTAGCTTCCTTTGGGGAGGAAAGATGGCCGATTGAAAGATCATCAATGTACAGATGTAGTGGAATAATCCTTTCCCATCGTTTTTTGTCGGATAAGTTCGTATTTATCTATGTTTCTCAATTAGCTTCAGTACCCATCAATAAGCCAACTGAGAAAGCAATATAAATACGAAATTATCCGACCAAAAACGATGAGAAAGGATTATTCGGGTGGTTCTTGCGTTTCGTTCAAATTTCATCAAATTTGAGAATCGGTTTTTTTTTTCGTTTTTTTATAAGAAATATATATAAGAAGTTTCATGTATTTTAAAACAATAGATACCAATGAAAGGCATCTTTATAACTTAATTATATTCATGATAAAGTGACGGGAGGTAATGAACCCTAGGAGGGTAATGAAAATCGCATGGAAGGTAATGAATTACACTTGGAAGGTGATGAAAACCGCATGGAAGGAAATTAACAAGGCTCAGGCTAGGCTTTAGGCTTTTAGGCTTGGATGATATCTGAGTGAAAGTATGATCATATATGGAAAATGAGACTGATAATAAGATTGGATGCGTTCAATGGATTAATAAAAATCTATTAGGGAGTATTATAATTTTTAATCAGCCTTTGAAATAAGTATAAATCAAACAAATCCAAAATACAAAATGTTAGATTTAGGGTTAGATAAATACAAATTACCTATTCCTTGGAATGTCGATATCAACTTACATTATCAACTTTTTATAACAAACAGAAATGGGATAATTTTTATTTACTAAGCCAGCCACAATTAAGTAATAACTTAAGGTTTTTAAATGAAACGTAACAAATAAGCATAACTTAACACAAACATAACTGATAATTATACTACATTTGTACAATTAACAAATTGTACAAATGAGGTCAAAACAAAACCTCGCGTGATAAAAATATAAATTGGCAATTATAATTTTTAATTGCTTTTAAAAATTTTTTTTTTTAAGTAAAGTAATTATAATATAAATAATGCTATTTGTTTAATACAATATTGATATTTTTTTCTCCATCTTTTTCTTTGCTTACATTGTGCTCTTGCACTTATGTCCTTAATGCTACAAATTTGCTTCTATTCACTGGGTTATTTTTAATTTCTTCATATTTTTGGCGTTTTCTATCTTTTTTATCTATCTCTGGTAAGTTTTTCATCTTTTGTATGTTTTTTCTTTGTTTTTGCCATTGTAGTCTCTGAAAGATGAAGGGACCAAAATACATATAATATGGGATTTGGACTAACAACCACAATAATACTTTTAGAATAAATAGTACTTAGTAGTAGAATTGAAAACTCGATTAAATCATTGGAAAAAACCATGTTGCAGCAGCAATATTAAATTTGCCACCCATGCTTAATATTCATTTTTTTTTACATTACATGTACTTCTTGAAGTCACCGACTTATATTATTATGTGTACCAAATTTCAACTCAATCGGTCCAGTAGTTTTGAAGCAAATTAGCTGTCACACAGACGGACAGACAGACGGACATACGGACAGACAGGCACGCGTGTGATCCTATCAGTGTTCCGTTTATTTTTTTTGAGGTACGGAAACCTAAAAAGGATGATATATTAAGTTAAAAGTAACTCGCATTACTGTTTGTTTAAAAAACGTTTGCAAGCTGTTTCTCAGAACAATGTTGATAAACTTAGGCGATCAAAGAAATGAACATACATTCTCACTTTTGGTTTTATAATATTAGAATACACATGGAAAGCTTGGTTTATTTTGGGAACAGAAAGGTATTCATTCCCTACCAAAGGTTATCATTACTTTCCATTAAAAAAAAACGCAAAATAGAAGGTAATGAATTGGACGGTAATGAATATTTGCCCTTTGATCCTATTTTGCTTATGTTGCCTGTGTGCCTGTTCTACTAGATTTAATATGTAATAACAATTCAATACAAGGACCTCGGTTAACTTACACCAATATTTTAAAAAAAAAAACTTACTCAATAAATTGCAGGATGGCGATGAAGTTTAGGCGATACCAAAGTTCTCTCCGTGCCACAATATCGTCGTTATTTTTATAACCAGGTGACTAGGGTCCGTCCGCTCAGAGCTCTTGCGCACGACACTGAGCGGGACTGGCAAGGGGTAGGTGCATGCCGCTTTTGGATGTCCACAAGTAACTTAAAACTTGCACGTTACTCATCGGGGACGGGAATGAGATTTTTGATTTGACAAAACTAAAACCTTGATTCTTTTAAGGTTAATACAGTATTAAAAATTAGTCAACCCGAATTATATATTGTTTATTTGTTGCTTAACATGATAAAATGATAGAAATCGTAATTACTTGCAAAACTTGAGAATAAAAAAATATTAAAGCCTCTGAATGCTCATTGGAAACAGGAGGGGGATGAGATATTGGCATGTTTTTTATCATTTACTTGATTTAATTAATACTAAATTCTATACGCGTTCTATGGTACCGAAAGTACTTTTAGGCTGTAATAACCCTATTAAAAAAGATCTTTAATAAATCTTAAAATCATACCACTTTCTCCCCTGGAAACGTGATTTGAACGAAACGCAAGAACGACCCATTCACTACATTAATTTGTAACTGGCTTTTAATACATTTGATTTATTCTATTTACCTACTGGTCTACCTACTCTAACTCACTTGACGTTGGCGAATTCACTGCGGAATACTGTGGTGGACCTATATTAATAAAAAAAGCAGAAGAAGTAGTCGGCTTTTTGCGACAGGGTTCTATAGTTGATCAATAATGAAAGTTATTGGCTGTACCTGTCTACAACTCTCCAATCATCAAATTAACAAAAGAAGCTGCTGATTTATACAAAATTACTATATCATCACTGAATAATTAACAGCGAATTAATTAGTTTTACTTACCTAGGTACCTGCCTAGTTTTTCCCTAGTCCTTAAAGCACGTGTCGGAAAGCCTGAATGATGCCTATCATATTCTGTAAAAGATATAAAAACATGCCGAACCTTTCGCATCGACCTCCAGCCTTCAGCTACGCGACTCGCTGCGAACGATCATTAAATTTTACGACGCATGAGGAAAAGCGCCCCCCTTATATTAACATGACCATAAAAAATACTTTGCGATCAATTGCCGGCGTCAAGGGGATCGTATACAATGCGTAAATGTGGAATAACAATTATTTAACTGGGTCAGGGATTTCGTTCCCTCAAACTATTGTTCATCGAATATCTACCTACCGACGCCGACGACGGTCTAGTTCCTGATGCTTTAGCATTGTCAATTTGATAATACAAAATTAAAGTGTCATACAAACAGACAGATGGACATAGAGAACTACCTATAAGGATTCCTAGTTAAAATATAACCAATATAAGTAGGTAGTTCCTGTTAGATAACCCGGTTTATAGACAATAATATTATAATTGTGTAGGTTACCGTGATTAATATATATCCATGAAAAAACAGTGTTCTAACAATACAAATTGACTGTTTGCAGACTGCCTCTACCCAATGTGCCTATACTTTGACAAGGAAGAAATCGTTTGATACTACTTTAGAAAAAACTCGTATTGCATATTTTGAAATGTACCTATGAGTTTGAACTTATTTCTCTTAAGGCTTAAGTTTAAAATCGTACATCACGAAATACGAGTTACGAGGTTTTTTCAAAGTAATGACGAAATACTGTCCAACATAATAGCACAATACTATACATAATAAAATAACATAGCATAATAACATAGCATAATAGCACCGAATACGTAATATAATAGTGCCATGCCGTTAAGATGCCAATCCTACTGTCAGTCGTACTTACTTTGAAAATCGAAGTTCGAAGTTGCGTTAGCTCCATCCCTGTCCCTCATCATTCGAGCCTACATCAAAAGAAGGGGAAAGAGCTATCGTAACTTGGAACTCCGTTTTTCAAAGAAATGCCTCTGGAACAAAAAAAAACTGCTACACACGAAGTATTACAAATAATAGTCCTATTCTTACCAAAAAAAAAGCAATAAACACAAGCTTAAAATAAGGCATAGGTACAAACAAAGAAAACACGCCGGTAATCATCAAGTGTGTAGGTACACGATTTACAACTACATAAAATATATGCAATATATAAAAACCAAATACGTTTGTCATTTTTCTATTTAAGGCATTCTGGCTTTAACAATAAGTTAGAAACAGACAATCCGCCTGTCCAAGCCTTACTCTTTTGAACCACAGATTAAACACAAGTTGTATGACGATTTTGTGCGAGCAGTTTAATAATCGATCATAGAATAAATGTTTTCTTGTGAAAAAGTAATTAAACTAAGTTCCTGACACATGTAATGTTGAGACGGGCATCTCCTAGTACTTCATTTTTCAGACATTATGCAACGTCAAATTGAAAAGAGGGGCGCGGAGGTTGGAAATATTACGCAAAATAATTACTTAAAATATCGATTTGCCACATATCACTGGCTGCAAAATTACGCGCACTTATAAAGAGTTGATACCATAGATATAGGATGTACAAGATACACAAAGGCGGCTTGGAGACATGTCCAAAAAAAATATGTACATGTGTTGGTGAATGTCTATGTGTGAGTTCCAAATAGTGTTGTCCACTATAAAACCTCTCATTATCGATTATTTATCAGTCGGCGGGTTTTTTTTGTACAGAAAGCAATAAAATCAATCAATCGTGTAGAAAACAGGAACTGATATCGTTTTTTTTTTTATATCAATACTTAAAGTGGGTTGATGGATCGACGTGGGTCGATGGGTTGGCGCGGATCGACCTGTTGACGTGGTTCGTGGAGTCAACGTGAATCGATGGGCCGATGCGGTTCGTGGAGTCAACATGGTTTGTTGGGTGGACGGACGTGGATCGTCGGGTCGAACTAAGTCGATCCATCAACCCACGTGTACCCAACAAACCACGACAACCCGACAAGTCACTTCGATACATCGACCCATCAACCCACGTTACCCAACAAACCACGTCTAGCCATCGACCCACGTCGACCCGACAAACAGGTGATGGCCAACAGGTGATGGGTGACAGGCGACGACGGGCAACAGGTGACGTGCGACAGGCGACGGGCAGCAGATGACGGGCGATAGGCGACGGGCAACAGATGATGTGCGACAGGCGACGGGCAACAGATGAAGTGCGACAGGCGACGGGCAACAGATGATTTGCGACAGGCGACGGGCAGCAGATGATGTGCGACAAGCGACGGGCAACAGATGATGTGCGACAGGCGACGGATGATGGATGACGTCGACGCCTGACGATGATTGAAGGGTAACGGACAATGACGACGACGACGGGTGATAGGCGACAGTGACGGACGACGACGGCAACGGACAATGACGACGACTACGGACGACAGGCGATGGTGACGGGCGACGACAGCGAATTAATACTTTATTATTGAAATTATTTATGTTTTTGCAGTCGTGGAATACGATTAAGCCTGCATTAAATCTGCATATTATAAAAGGATGTTTTATTTTCAACTGGATACATCAATACTAATAAATAATACAGTTAATTAAAACACTTCATATACTTTTGAATGATTTTATTTATTGTCCTCTGAATATAACAGTTTTGTTGAGATGTGTTCGTATCGTTTCCCTGCTTAATTTTAACAATTTGTTTTCATGTTTAAATCTTAGGTTAAAATATATTTCAATAATGGATTTCATGAGAAAATATTCTTTGTATAAAACATTTGCCGTTAAAATGTTTGCTACAGATAGTGGAGTTCGTACTAGGAGTCCAATCTGGTCTATTTATAGTCCGCATCCATTTTTCCATCAATGCTGAATTGCGAGGAAACCTGAAAAAATATCAGATATTCATTTACCAAGGTTTGAATACTTTTAGGTACTTAAATAATAAGTACCTAATAAACAATTTGTAACTGATACATAATTTGACGAAATAATTCGTAATTATGTCATAAAAGTTTTTATCGACACTTCTGACGTCACCGCTTTGTCAAGCACTATCGTAATCAAACAATTTACTTCCTTACACATTTATTTCGCGAATTTAGTTTAAAATCACATAATATACTTAAGCATATACATAGGAAACTAAATAATATTGAAAACATCTCTTTCCGAGCCGATTACTTGCCGAAATTAAGCAAAATATGGTTCGAAAAATTCCATTGACAAAATCGTATTTACCTGTGAAAAGTGTGTTTATTCAGATTATTTCGCCTTGTAATGTCACATCCAGGTACAGAACACGAGACCATAATTGTAAAACGTAATATTCACAATTTTTATCGAAGAATCAGCATAAAAAAGCACAAATTTCACTGCCACGTACAACACACCGGGACGCTAAGGCGTAAGGCCTCTTACTCGCGAAAACAATGACATATTGGTACTTCATTCGCTGTCTCTTTTTCTCTCGGGCGGTTTGCACTTGATTAGAGTTTCCTGAGTTTCTCACTCCCACGCTTCATGTATCTTGTAAGCGCAGCGCGCGAACCATCCTAAATCTATGGTTGATACACGCTGATAAACAAAAAAACCGGTACACTTTTAAAAGTGGTCATAATCGCACGGTGAGAACGAAAGTGACATAATACGAAAAACAAGATTTTCGGGAAATTTTGAATTGACTCACTTTCGTTCTCACCGTACGATTCACAGACGTCTCTTTTGACCAAATGGCACTTGTAACAAGTGCGAAGAATATGATTCTATTAGCCGTTTTTATACTTCGTCTACGCTATTATATGTGTACCTATGGTTTATACGTACAAAAATCATCTAAGGCAGCACCAAGTATTCTAAATAGAAAATCGTTCATCCTCGTTGTTTTTCGAGATAGTTTTTTTTCATACATACATATTCCTAGAGTGGGTAGGCAGAGCTACAGAATTTCCAACAACTCTAAAAACTTGTTGATAATTCGGTGACCACATTTTACACACTAGGCTACACGCCTTTATTCCCTTAGTCGGCTTTTACGACATTCACGGGAAGGCACGTAGTGGCACTATTGTTAGGGGGATTGTTTTTTATATTTGTAGCAATGACATTGGAACCCTACACTGAGCATGGTCCGACATGCTTTTGCCGGGTTTTTATGTATACATAGATCGATAAATAGTTGGAAATTGGAATGTTCCGTATGGCAGAATGGTTCTAGAACTAAAGGCTAAAAAGAAGGCGAGTAGAGAAAAATAGCTGTCAATGTCAGTTCATGTCAAGTGTCAGTGTCAGTCGAGTTGGGTTGAGTCAAGTCAGTAGTTTTCGAGTAAATTCGCGATTTGCGAAGGATTTTGTGTGTTATAGGTGGATGACCAACGTTTCAATAGAATATTTTTAATCTATACGTTTTATGAAATGATTTGGTAAGCATATCTTCGATGATCCTACTATTTATCTGACCTCAAATTACCAATTTTCACGAAACAGTGCAACCTTATTTATAGGACGTTATCAGTCTAATTTGCAAACAGGTTTTTATATTTCTTATCTTTTTGCAATCTAGTTAACTCGCGGTTTACTTGGTTTGCCTGAAACAAAATAAGGTATTTATGTACTTAACACATTTACAATTTCAGTATTAGCTTCAGCTAGTCACCATGTTTGCAAGCCTTAAAAGTAAAATTAAAGAGGAGACTGGAAGTGACATAAGTAAATTGACAAGCAGTTGGCGCACTGGTGCCTTTTTGGGTCGAATTACATTAAGAGATGACTCGGTAAGTGTTATTCACCTTGACATCAATTGTACTATGACATGAAAAACTTGCGAGTTAAATGTTTTGATGTTTAGGTTACTGAAATTTACTCTTTATATACTCCTAAACTCTGAAAACGGAATGAATAAAATGTGTTTTAAGTTTAAACAACTGAACATGATAAAACATTAAAAAAAGGTATGTAAATATGTCTACCTAAGACCAAGGCAGATGCGACTGCTCTAAATTGTTGAATTTAAGTATATGGATAATATATTTTATTGTATTAAGATGCATTTGATCTGATGTTAAAACTGTAAAGTTGTTAGTACAGTACTACTAGTTTTTTAATAGCAATTTATCAGATTTTAAATGTGATAGCAAAACTTAGCTGAATGCTATAGGGTGGTTATCAAAAAAAGTTTAGGTACTTATACATGGTGATTTTTTATTGGTGATCAGGAGTTGAAAATTATTAATAAACAACAAAAATGGAAATTAATGGTTGATGTCTCAAACAATTAACTCACTGTTTAATTTATTTAAGTTAATGATATTGTTAAAACCAATCACTACTGGATACATGGACATCCTAGATTAATTTATTGAAGTGAAGTAGATACGTCAAGTGCCATCGCTTTGGCGGGAAATTTGACAGATATTACGTCAATAAACTTATCAGTTAAGCGTTGTTAACTCATAGTCTAAACAATTAGTAGGGTGACAATTAATTTCAATTAATAGTTAGTTTCAAAATATTTTATTTACATAAAAAAATAGTTTCGTTTCATGTAACTGCGACTTAGACGTGATCGCCATTAATAACTGAATTAGAAAAATTGGTTCCTGATCACCAAAAAAAAATCACCATGTATAGTTATGGACTAAAAATACGAAATGGTAACTTTATTCAGGTGAGTCATGAAATTAAACTTTACAGATATAAGACAATTGGTGGTATGTCAGACAACTTCTATATCAAGTGTGAGTAATAGTTATACTAATAGGTGAGGATTAAATCTGGGTTCTTTTAAATTGAGATCCCGCTAATGGCATTTTCTTGACTCACCCGATTAATGTTACCATTTCTTAATTTTAGTCCTTATACACTTTTTTGTATAATTTTAATGTATAATGATAATAACGCTTATAAAATTTAACTGTCTGGTATGGAATCTGGTCAGGCAACAACTAATAATAGATATGAATTCTTTAGATATTTCTTGTGGTATCAAACTATACAACCTTACTTACTTCCTTTTTTCTCATATGTTTTAAATGTTTACTAATACAATTAAACACGATTTTTTATCCCATATGAACTCGCATAGAATATGTACCTCAAAATTTGTATCATTTATGGACGTTAAATAGGTATAATATTCGTGAAATCAAATAGGATTTTTGCCTAACTCACAAAATCACACAAATCATTATGTGATTGTTATGTAACATGAATTTAAATATTATTTATATACAGTCAACAGCCAGCCCCTCCAGCTCCACTGGTCAAGGAGACACAACATCAGATGTGAGTATGATTCAGCACCGACTGGTAAACTAAACAGAACATGTTACATTTATTACATGCGCTTTATATTCCATTTGTTATCTAAATTTTGAACTAAAAAGTACAATCGGGTTGTATAAAACAAATGCGACTGATATGTGTGAGTAAACATACACATCCGAGTGTGTACTGTGTGTGTGTGTGTGTGTGTGTGTGACTGCGTGTGTATATCTGTCTGTCTGCTTATGTATTTATTTGTATTATTTTGAGGATTATGTTATAATGCAATGACGTAAATTATAGTAGTCATGAAACCGCTTTCTGTAACTTTTAATTCTGTTGTTTAGTCAATATCCCCACAACTGGAGTCCTACCTGTCGGACCGCACTGGCGGGCGCGTGGACCAAGCGGCCCTACAGCAGCAGTACACATTGCAGCTAGAAGCCAAGCTCAAGGAGCGGGATACATACTGGGAACAGAAAATAGAGGAACTCAAATTGTCACTGGCTTCTGTTCAAGGTATGTTTTGTAATGTCAAGTTATGTTAATGTTAGGTATTAGTATTAATGGAGCAGTAACTGGCATCCTGAGCCATCCTGATTATCCAGCATCCATTGGATACTGGAACATAATTGTACTAGTAGGTTGCTGTTGTCTCATCTGATCTGATCTGTCGACATTGACTCTGAAGCCCATAGACATTCAAGCAATCTAGTACAGAATTCCTCATAATGTTTTTGACATTTATTTACCTAAAGAGCATTCTTTACCAGTAACCTCTGTTAATGCACTCAAGTTAATCTCATTGTTACACAACAACCGTCGGTGGTTGAACTTGAAACCTTGCGATCGCCGGTCGATACGCTAAGCCCTTGGTCTCCTGTAAAAAACTACACGCTACTTCCAACATCGGCGTATCGCCAGCTAAAACGTTTTGGTCGGTTTCGGTGTCGTGAGAAGAAAGGAAGAAACATTTATTCGGCTATGAGTAAAACAAATGTATTTAAATGAAAAGCACATAACTTAAACATATACAATCAATTGAAAAAAGAAACAAATCAATTTACTAAAATAAAGCCGGAAAAGCTAACCAGCTCAGCTTGATGCTGGACAGAACCTCAATGCTGGTTTTCAGCTGGTACTGGAAACGGACGAAGGAGATCACCATCCATAGGTATATAGTATCTACATATAGTTGTTTTCTATAGTAAACATCAAATCGGTGATCACTGTGACGCTGTAGCCGGCCGATCGGGTACCTAATATTCTATCGAAATACCTTTCAACGAACGTAACATTACGCAGAATTTGATTTTCATCGAAAGGCATTTTTTGCCGAATGAGTTAATTTCTTTTGGTAGTCACAAGTCTAACCTAAGTATAGTTCGTTCGTTCAAACAACTGGTACAACCAAGCAACTTCAAAGGGTTGCACACTGGTTTCTCGTTCATACTAAGGTGTGTCAAAAATACTAAATGCTCAGTGTACCTAAGATTTAAAAGTAAAAGTAAGTATTTTAGTTTAAATAACACATTTTATTAAAAAAAAGATAATTAGATGATTTACATCATTTACATTGATAATAAATAACATAAAAAAATATCTTAAAAACTAAGTAGCTCCAAAGTAGCTTTTGATAGAAGACATAGCCGCCTTACCAACATGATCAGCAACTGATACTGAGGAAAACTGTGACTGGTTACTCAACGCACACGCCATGGATTCGTCAATTTGTGAGAGCTCCATTCGCCTTCTTTGCTGAGTGCGTTTGGAGCACTCTCCATAGTTTTTCCTTGGCCGTCCTCGTTTCTTGATTGGCGTATCAGGTGCTGCCTCTGCTGCTTCTCGGCCGAAGCCTTCGCCTTCCAAAGTTACATTTTCCGTAGTGTTGAGCCAGTCAAGCTGTTTCGCTAAAAATGTTTTCTTCATGTAATGACTTTGCGGCCACAACTCGGAAATCCTTGTGCACATATATTTTATTCGTTTAAACAACTTATCAATATTAATGTTTTCGGCGTCTTCCAATGACTGAGAGTCACGTATTTCCTTAAATACATGTTGGATTCGGTCAGTTAGGTTCAACTTCTTGCTACCATATTTATCCCAAATATTGAAGACAGAAAATTCAACAACAACATAAAGTATAAAATTCGTAGCATTACGCTACAAAAGGTACACCTTGGCGTAGCACCGTGATTACTTAAAGTAATGGAAGGCTCTGGATTAGATTAGACTTGATTTAGTAAGAGAAGTCTTATATCTAACTAATCAAGATAGATTTAATAGACAACTGTCGACAAAGTACTAAAAGTCGACTAGCATTCCAAATAAACTAAATATATTTATGAAAATATCTTAATAATGTAGCAGCCAATTTAACACATTAAAACTCAATATTTAAAATAAATTAATACGTTAAATAATCATACATACCTTGTTTCTGAATATCCATTACAAAAACAAATCACAACAAAGAAATTTTCCGGTAATATAGGGCAAAACAACGAGCGGTAATTGCGTGAGTCACTGATAGCACGAGTCGCGAGAAGAAATAGCCCACCTTTCGATAACAATATCGGAATGAGGGTAATTAGCAAAATGGATCTTTTTATATTTTCTGATTGTTTGGACATAGTAGACGTCAGAATAATTAGTAATGTCAATAAATTTGACATATTTATTTTTAATTTTTGTCATATGATAGAAACCAGTGTGGGTTGCCATGCACACTATTTGAACGAAGGAACTATCACTACATAGTATAAAACAAAGTCGCTTCCCGCTGTCTGTCCCTATGTATGCTTAGATCTTTAAAACTACGCAACGGATTTTGATGCGGTTTTTTTTAATAGATAGAGTGATTCAAGAGGAAGGTTTATATACAGGGTTACTGGTTAAGTCGACCTAGATCCTTTAAGGGGTTATAGTTTCCATAATCAGTTAGCGATCTTGCGCGCCAGCGACCGGTTATCTCTCGCTTACCGTTTATAAAATTATAACTTAACTGCGTAGTTAATTCGTTACGATCGAATTTGAACTTTACTGCGGTCTACATACGGTCAAGCGGGCCAAACATGTCGTCGTGCAAAAAGTGCAATGTTAATTTTGATGGTGATGGTGATGTACAGTGCTCCCATTGCGAGGGATCCTATCACTTTCGGTGCTCAGGATTACTTGAAACCACCTTTAAGAGGATGACTGCGGAAAAAAAGGCCAGTTGGCGGTGTCTACCCTGCCGTCAATCGGATAACAGTGACTCGCTAACTGAACTAGTTAAGGAAATTAAGGGCTTCAAATCTCAATTGCATAAAATGCAGGACGGGCTGGACCAAGCCAATCTAGGTATAACAAAAATAGAGGGAAAGTTCGACTTAATTGAAGCCAGATTGGAAGAGTTCAACGCGCGACTTACCGACACAGAAAACAAGGTTGATCGTCTACCGTCTATTGAGACCGATTTAAGGAAGCTGGAAACCGAATTTGCTGCTTTAAAAGCAAACGAGTGTAGCAGGGACCAGTTCTGCAGGCTTAATAATATTGAAATAAGCGGTATTCCTCAGAGAGACGGCGAGAACTTAATGTCCATTTTGAGTAGCATCTCTGTCACAGTAGGCTTTGTTCTACGAGATACAGACGTAGACTCGATTCATCGCGTGCGCCGATTCGTATCGTCACTAGGCAGTGAGGCCCGGGCTGATCCCAGGCCCCCTGCGATCATCGTTCGTTTCTGCCAGCGGCGCCGCAAGGACGAGTTGGTGGCTGCTGCGCGCGCCCGCCGGGGGCTCACCAGCGCCGACGCCGGCCTGACCGGCCCGGCGGTCGCCGTCTATGTTAACGAACATCTCACATCCATGAATAAGATGCTTCTTAAACGAGCCCGTGACAAAAAAAATGAGTTACATTTGTTATATAGGGGCGCAATGAAACAACCGTCTTGAGTAACTGCTGGTTTATTACTAGTTAGACAGAGGGCGCGTGAGGGCGCGATGCATGCATACCCACATATATGACATCTCCTCCGCACTAATTTTCAAACCTGATAAACAGAAATAAACACAATATCAAAACAAACTCTTAATACTACAACTTATAGCTAATATTTTTCCTTGGCCGCAAACGGTTCCTTAATTCCGCGGGCGCAGGTGATTGCATGGATACAGGCATCGATGCATCGGCCGAGCTCGGCGCCGGCCCCGGCGCGCCGCGCGGCGGGTCGGCCTCGGGCGCCGGCGGCAAGCTCTCCTCGCCGTCACAGTCCGCCCACATTTCCTCCTCCACCGGGTATAGGTTCAAATCGTTATTAAGTGACTCCGCAGACACTTCACATTCTTCCTCCCCAGATACAACCGTTGTTCCTGAAACGTTTATCCTTTCGGGCGATGGTGGAGCAGGCAATGGAGGCGTGCGACCGCTAGAGACGACATGTGTCACCCTGTCATCACAATTGCTGTCACCTAAACCAATAGGACCCTTATACTTAAGTAATTGGTCCATATGCCTTATGCAACTAGAATTAAATTTATACACGAATACTTTAAACATCTTATTTCCTACCTTTTCCATTAAAGTACCTAATTCCCAAATTTGTTTACGCGCACTGTACCAGCGGGCCCAAACTTTTTCTCCAATCTCAAAACAACGTTGGTTTTTTTGCGTTTTAGTTTTATCCTGCGCGGGGTAAGCAGTTATCTGTAGGCAGAATTAGGTCGAGCCGCGACCTTAAATCCCTTCCAAACATTAGTTTAGCGGGTGTGGTGCCGGTAGTACAGTGCACTGTATTTCTGTACTCGAATAAACAACCATACATTTTATCTAGTAACAACTGTTGATTCATATTATCGTTGATGACAGATTTGATCATTTTTTTACAAGTTTTCACAGCAATTTCGGCTTGCCCATTACTATTAGGGTGATACACGGGTGAATTTAAATACTTAATGCCGTTGTTGGAACAAAACTGGTTAAACTCGATGC
>CAWYPN010000083.1:0-17638 GCA_963966035.1 Acleris laterana
CGTTCGTTTTCTGGTAAATAAACCAACTAATGGCCACATTTTGTACATATTTTTTTCGGTGTTACATTATGGATTTTGAGGAAATGGTTGATTTAGACGAAAACGGAGCATTTTGAGGTTATAAAAGTAGAGTGCTTGCTTAATAAATAAGAAAGTCAGATGGTATGGACTATTGATCTCAAGTCAATAAAGGAGACACATATGTATGTATGTTCACACTGCCGGCAAGAACTCTCTCCACTAGTTCGTCGAAACAAAAGACATAGATCCCAATAAAAGAGACAATATTATATTAATTTGATTACTTAGTTGATCGCTGGCTGTACTCGAATCCCGCTCATCGTCGGCGGTGGGACAAGTGCCTAACTACAGTGCATGAAGTCATACAAATTCTAACGGGCCTGGGTGAACTCAGACGCAAGTAGTATAAAGTGCAAAACACAAAACACGAGGGTGCGGGGTCGGTTCGTGTTTCTTGCGCCCGGCCCGCGTGCGCCGCCTGTGCGTTTACGTTCGTATCAGTCGAGTCGAGATGCTATGCCACTAATAGTAGTTGACGTGACGGTTGCGTAATGCCAGTTACGCAGAGTCGCGTACAATACTTTATCTTCACATATATTAAAGCCAACAAATAACAAAATGAACAGCAGTAGCTGTCAGCGCTGTCACCTACCTGACTACTACAGGTAATGTTGGTCATTGCCTACGAGTTTTTAACGCATAGAGAGGACTTATGATATATGTGTAGATAAAACTATACTGTAATATTTACGTATTTAAGTCATGATATGATTTAATGATTTAGCCTTTGTATTCTAAATGTAATTAGGTTTAACCAATAAATCAACTGATGATTTTTCCAAAAACTACATTTGTTTTAAATATGCTCGGAAATGATGGCTTTTCTTTTTAGAAAACGAAGACGCGAAGAGCGTCATTTTCTTCCTAGAAGTAAAATAAATGTATGAAAACCCATTCTTGTCTGTCCACATTTTTTTTTAAATGCTGTCATTTGCAACATTACGTGCAAAATCGGAATGACCCGGAAAAAAACTCCATACAGCCAACTTAATAAAAGGTGGTTGGGACGTTGGGCGACGGTGGGCAACGGTGGGCAAATGCAGAAAGCGGTTCGCTGTCGTTAAGCTGTCACAATTGCTATTTTACCGACTTGAAAAACAGGAGAAGTTTTAAGGTTGTTTTTAGAAATATTCCTCCTTACATTGTACGAGTACCTATGTCTGTATCTGCCTCGATGGACATAGAGATTACCTGACTCATATTTAAACCATCTCATTTCATTAGGCAATCCCCTATTTTCCGGACCTCTACAATAATGTACTGATGTGACTGTGAAGGAACTCGTATATTTATAACATTAATGACACGATTTCTAAATAGATAATGTAGTTGTTGGTAAATTTGTACTCATTTGTGAGTGTGGGTTTTCATTACAACCTTGAAAAATCAAGAGGTCATAACTACAAATATTCTACATTCTGAGTGAATGCCAGTCAGCCAGTCGGTTTATAATTTAATACTATCTCCTTATGGAAAACTTTTTTATTTTAAGCCACGCAAAAAAAAACAACATTGGCTAAAAAGCCCAAGTTCAATATGGAGGTAAAGTAGAACTTCATTCATTGTTTTTGCTACGTTAGAGCAGAGCACAGTTAACGACATTCGTGAGTAGGTTTAGGGATGAAGGTGTTTAGTTTTTTTCACACTACAATAATAATGGTCAAATTCACACACGTTTCATAGCTATTCCTACAAGTTTTTGTCTAAATATTATAATTCTTATTATTAATGACGTACAAGACACAATTGTTTTACATTTCTAATTTCGACTTAGTTTAAGGCGTAGATAATCGTGTGAAAAATAACTGTAAATTATTGTAATTTGAAAAACTTGATTAAAGTCAGAATAAATACGAAGTATTTGATGTTTATATCGCTATAATAAACTCTTTCGTTATCACATTTATTTAATATAATATACTTTGACACACATATTTGTTACGTAGTAAGTACTAGGATTTGTAATTTCTACGCCGCTTCCGTGATCAATACTGAACACGATATGTTTCAAAGACTTAACTGTTAGCTACGTGAAGAGCACATAGATACAAAATTTAAATATTTCTTTGAGTAACCACGAGTTCAACTAGAAGGGCGTGAAGCGACAATTACATTATAATCTTCAGCGTTCAGTGTTCATCAAGACTGGCGGCTCTAAAAAAGACCACTTGGCGTCTAGGAAGAAACAATACGAGACTTGAAGTAAGAAAGTTTATACACCTAAATATAGATTAGTGATCGGCATGACATCCGATACCATATCACATGATCACGAGTGGACATTAAAGGTAAGTGGACCACGTGCGTATCACTAGGGCGTGGGTAAATTAACTATGTAACAGCTGTTGTATAAAAAATATCGAAAAGTGGAGGATAAACTCAAACGGTACGGGGCTCATCGAGGCACAACATTTTATTTAAAACGTCTCTTTAAATCTCTTTCTTATATCAAATATTATTTTGTAATGCTAAGATAAGATAGTAAGCGTAATTTAGTTTTGATCGCATCCGATTCTTGATCGGAAACTTTGTATCCTTCTAGATAAATATATATTTGAGTAATATAAGTATGATAAACAATCATTATCGATCAAGTTTGTTTGTTTTGTACAATAGACAAGAAGTGATCAAGTAATTTAAAAGTACCCTTCGTTTTTGGGCAGTCAGGTCAAAATAATTATTAAGGGTCGACCACACCGAAACTAAAACTGCTTCAAGTTTCTAACCCGTCTATTTGCGTCAAAAGAACGCCATGTGCCTAATTTCTTTTCGCGATTCAAAATCGCGAGTAGCCCAATGCTACTCAGCTTCAGCGTAATTAAGATTCGGTATGGTCAACACCGAATTTCCGACTAGGTCGGCCTAGGGGCCTAGCTAGCCTAGGGGCCAGTGGCGGAACTATCATATAAGCCCAAAAGCCTACTGCCAAGGGGCCCTGCCTGGTTCTCTAAGTCCAGGTCTGGGTAATACCGTGAATTACTACAGAATAAGTATTTGAGTTTTAATAAGAATTGTTAATCATTAAAGATTAATTTATTATGTGCATACTACCTCGCTTAGATTAGAATTTTATAATTAAGGTGTCTTGTTATAAGTAGGACGACTATGTAAGACTGATCGGTATTACGTATTAAATTATAGTATCTTTTTATTGAAGAATAGTGTTTTACACTTGCGCTGCATTATATCTTGTCGCATAAGTCCTTACTTTTAATGTATCCAAGCTGGTAGTATGCACTATTTTCACCTTTTTAACGGTACACAGAAGGCTAACGAGAACATAGGCTACCTGATGGTTAGTGGGATCCCAGACCGGTAGGTTTTACGATTGGTATTGATATTGTTTTTTTAAGGAAACACACTCTACAGTCATTAAAGCCTATGTTGTTTGAGGAATTATGAAATGTTAAAATATTTATAGAGTTATCATTTTAATATCTACGAATATATGGATCAATTTAGCTTAACTATTTCTCTCTCTTAGAAAATGTACAACCATGATAAAATAAAATCTACAGTAGGTATGTAATGTAATGTGTTATAGAATATAGTATCTAAAACGTGTAGGCAAGACGTGGATTATAATTATACGTGCGGTAGACTAGGAGCCCTGGCCGAGGGATCGCCGGCCAGCGGACTCCAGGGTTACGTACGACACGTAACGAGATATTGTCAGCGAGCTACTGAGCTAGTACAGCACTGGAAGAACACAGATTTCAACAAGATATTTTACATAAGTTACCCTCATAGATATGTACTTTGAACGATAGTTTATCGATTTATAAATATTTAACGTGAACTATATTTTTCTATATGATAAAAATCACCTCGGCCTTTTGTATGATTTTGTGCGATCGTTCTGCTTCACTCCTTCCTTTAGGCAACAAACGACCTTTAATATACAGGGTCCTAGGTAATGAGTAGATAATCCTTGAACTACGGATAGAGGGCTCTTAGGACGTTATGAAAAAGCTAAAATAGGTTTAGTAAAAGTCGCACGGTTTTCGAGATATATTTGAACTTTTTTGTTTTTTTTTTATTGACACCCTTTCTCGAGTTTTTGATCATGGTTAGTATACGAAGATGTTTTTTTTCCTTATTCATGCTGTGTATTGTGCTCTTGAAATCGTAAATAAAAAAAAAGCGTCAACGATTAAAATCACATATTACGCAGGTACAGCCAGTTTGACATAAAATGCTGAGAAAACAAAAAACGATCGAGATATCTTTTAAATTTCGAATAAATGGCATTTAAAAATGTAGTGCCCAGTATTGTTATTATTGAAAAAAAAAGGTTGTAATGCTACGCCCAGAACACGGTGTCCCCTTGTTTTACAGACTGAAAAATTACAGAATTTTGTTTCACAGAAAATGTTTCATATACTATTTGGTCCTTGTATTTTTGCTTCGTATATATTTTTTTTTTAACTGTTTACTTGAAAGAAACAAATTCGACAGAAAATCAATTCAATGAATTTTGTAATTTTATTTTTTCATTACACATACTTATCAAACAATATAATTATTTTTCAACGAATATTGTTTGGTCAGTGCATTTTTTAGAAGGTTGGGTTATAAGATAAATACTATATTATGATATAAATATGAGTGAGCGAGCGAGCGAAGCGAGCGAGCAAGACCTCTCTGGGCAGAACCGACTTGAATAGGTTAGGTTAGAAGGCTATGGCGGGAGCGAAGCGAAGCAAGCTCCCGCCTTAGCCTTCGAGGTTATTTTTTTTATATCCCTTGAATAAGCTATGCGATACCATTTGACTGCAAATTAAAATCGTATGCTTTTTTTCAAACGTTTCATTTCACACACCTTCACAAACTGCACCCTACTCTATAAAATGATTTTTCACACCACCTGCTCGAAAATGCCAAATTACATATCATGCAAACCTTACGCAAACCAAATCATTAAAGCCCTTGGCTTTAGCCGGGGTGTAATGTTGTACTGAATCTCATTATAACCCGCTGGGTTGTAATATTTTCACTTTTCATAGTTCTTATTACAATGGCCTTAAAGTCTAATTTCGTAATAAAAGATCAACTAATACTCGAAGGCCGGGCGCGGCGCCGCCGCCACCGCCGCGTCGAACCTAATTTGAAAATCGAACATTTTCTAAAATCGAGCTGGCCACGGCAAGCTGAATGGAACACATTTGAAATTAAACAAAAGCCGCGAGTATTGTAAGACGCTGCAATAAAATACATTGGTGATAACTGCAAAGTTTTAAATAAATATATCAAAATTGAAGAAAACATCAAATATCAATTTTCACTTTTAATTTTAATTTACTATAATAAAACGCTGTTTTTAGTAGACTCGCTTTTTTATTGTCTCGCAAAAGGTGAGAAAAGTAGAGTACACTCCTCGGGGATAAAGCTGTTTTCGTCTTGGGCGCGCTTGAACCCCTCACTGCGCTCAGGACTCTTCTTAATTCCCTCGCTTCGCTCGGGAATTAACTCGTAACACCCTCGCTGCGCTCGGGAGTTAAATCTGGAGTCCTTCGTTACGTTCAGGATTCAATATCGCGCCCGTGACATAAAACTGTGCTTTATCCCCTCGGTGTATAATCTACTATTATTGTTATAAAGTTATATTTTAAATAAATAACATGAGAACAAAGAATATTTAATTTGCTATTCTATGATATGAAAAAAGAAACATTGAATTTTATTTAAAATAAAAAACGATGATTTAAAAGTCTTCAAAGTAATTATTCTACATATTGATTATTCTATGAAATGATAATACTAGAAAAAAATTCTATGAAATGAAATTCTAAACAACTTCAGTCTGTAAAATAACGTACAACCATAAATCTTAAAATAGCAAACATAAATAAAAGATTGATGTTTTCCTAGTATTTTTATAATGTTAATCTGTTGTTGAAACCAATTTCATTTCACTCTTGTCAAATACCCTATTATGACAAAATTTTCTTTGCGAAAATAAGAATACAGGCCACTTTTTTGTGACGCATTTTATTTAAAACGATTTGTGGCCTGTATTCTTATTTTCGCAAAGAAAATTTTGTCATAATAGGGTATTTGACAAGAGTGAAATGAAATTGGTTTCAACAACAGATTAACATTATAAAAATACTAGGAAAACATCAATCTTTTATTTATGTTTGCTATTTTAAGATTTATAGATTCATAAAATCCAACAATAAGGACGCTGTTTGATTGTGACGTCATCGCGTCACAAGATAGTAATCCCTATAAATTCCATAGTAACGGAGCGTTTTTGATGTTTCATAAAAAGAAGCTGATTTTAGTTTTGTCAAATATCGTATTAGGTACTCTATCTGGAATTCTATTCCACAAAATTTCATATGAAATAAACGACTCAATTGCGGAAAACGGAAGTTATTTTTTTATTCCAAAATTTAAATAAAACAATATGTAAGTACTATTTTAAAATCTCTATTAAATAGGCATGTTCTTAAGCTCATGAGCTACCTTGTAGAAGTGTATTTTATTTTCACTGCAAGAGGTCAAAGTTTTGTAAATGTTCGATCGAAGATGAAAAATTCAAGTTTGCGATTATTTTTTTAATTAAAGAACGGGAGGTACGCGATATTGGTAATGTTTATCTGATAGCAACACTATTAAACAATATTAAACTAAAAAAAAAGTAAAAAAGCATGTTCGTACATTTTAAAAAAAAATAAAAAAATGTTCAAATATCTCGAAAACCGGGTGACTTTTACTAAACCTATTTTAACTTTTTCATAAAGTCCTAAGTGCCGTCTATCCGTAGTTCAAGGATTATCCGTTCATTACCTAACAGCCTGTGTTAGGTAAGCTGTACAGTCAACCAATTTGATTTCTAGGCCACTTTTGACTATGTTAAAGTGACGTTGTCAACCAAAACGTAAGAGACTCCCTATGATTTGGTTTACAACGTCACGTTGACAAAGTCCATAGTGGCCTAGGAATAAAATTGGTTGACTGTACGTACAGTTTACTTGTGAGAAAATTTCAACCACGATGCGTTTATAGATGTAGTGATAATGGAGGCACGGGCGAACGATTTTCTTAACGAATGATGCCTATCAATATGTTATCACGAAAGTACTTAGTTGTGCGTAGAAAATTTTGAAAAATAATTTTTAATCGTGTATGAATAGGTTTCTACATATTTACAATTTGTAGATAGACTTTGATGTGACGATCTAGTTCTTACAATGTAAGTAGATTAGAAAATGTCGTAAGATCGACTTGGAGGTATATTAGGGAAAATTCACTAAAGCACAACCTTGGAAGAATAGTACCTAGACGCGCTTATTCACTAGAATAACTTTAGAAAGTTTTTAATCATATAAGGCAAAGTGTCGAAACTGGGGTTATCTGAAACGAGATATTTACAAGATATTATTTGGTACTAATTACCTAGATGATAAGTAGTGCCTACGGGCTTCCTAAGGAATACATGTTCAGCAGCTTGAACGAACAATTTACATCTGGAATTAGGTACTAGTTTGTATAACATGTTAGTCGGAGAACATTTTGTAGATTGTTATCTTTGATCCGATTAGTTAAAGTGCCGTTTATGTGATAGATTAGTTGTGGGCACGACATAAATATAGTTTAATAATCTGCTACAAAAAAAACGTATTATCAATCTTTACAACGCCCCATGTCAAATACAAATTTCACTTACAAGCCAACCATGCTTAAGAAATTATGCAAAATTCAGCATAATTCTTACGCAAGAAAGTGGGTTTTAAGTTGTAGGTACTTTAAACAACTATAAGCGTCGTCGGTCGTTGGCGTTGCGGGCACGACAACTCATGACGATTTTAGGCGTCCATCGTTGGCATTTAAGTTTCAATACTCTGGAGATGGTTGCTCAGAACTAGTAACCATTTCTACAAATAGCAATACATTGATGATGCTTAAATACTATGTGTATGTGCCAACGACACTGCTACAACTAGAATGCCTGCTCGCTGTTGAAATCTACGGAGTAGGTATATTGTTTATCTCATTCATAAATAGTACAACATTTTTCTACTTACGCATTTTATATTAGTTATGATATAAGACTTTATATAATATCAATACAAACACGTAACATATAAAATTACTACAAACATTACGCATAATTTAAAAGTAGAAGCAATTCTTTATAAGCTCCTTTTGTTAAATAAATAAGTAGGTACTACAAAATTAGTGGCGTCACTTTCTCCGGCGCGGCCGGCAGGCTCAGCCCACCTTCATATACATACACATGATTATGCAGATAGTCGCAGCAAAAAAATACTATAGTTTTTTTATAATATAAAGAGAATAACAGTTATATATATTACCGAGAATCACGAGTGTTTTTTACACTGTCATTTGATAAGATGCATCACATTGATATATTTTATAAAGATGATATGGAACAATTGTTTCTGTTTAAGAACTAATAACTCTCGAGTTGGTTATATAATGCTTCAATGAACATGTTGCACATTTACGAAGATACATGCTAGTCGCGCTCGGCTTACAGTGCGATCGCGGCAACGTATTATACCCATACATTTTATTTACATTGTCTTTATAATAACTAACACGAATAGTGTTTGTATAGAGCAGCACTTGTGAAGCGGTTACACAGTTAAGTTCGTGGTGTTACAGTTAGGCTACACGGCGTGACAGCGGCATGTCGTGAGTCGGAGCACGTATCGCATGCTTTGAAAGTTGGTTTGTTGTGTCACTGATCTCAGCAACCAAGGAGCCGATACGTGACGTAGCGTGTGAGATCACGCGGTGCCGGGGCGCGAGCCGCCGCCGGGCCGGACTAGTTGTCGCGGCGCTCCGGCGACGGCTCCCTGGATCAGTCGGGCGACTCGTCGGCCTGGCAGAGCGAGGTGGCCGGGAACAGCGGGTACCAGCCATACGTGCGCTGCGGCAACGTGAGCTTGTCCAGCGTGATCTCGGCGCCGCCCAGCGCCAGGTTGTGCTCGAACCCGCCGCAGCGCTGCCACAGCATCACGACCAGCGTTCGCCCGAGGGCCTCGTTCGCCTGCAACACCGCACAGATCGGTGGTTAAAAGTGTACGCACTGTAAGAATACGTTTGTCAACCCACTTCCCCTCTCAAAACCATACACATGGGTACGCTGTACACAGAAGATATTCAGAAAACGAAACGTTTTTGTTTGTTTGTACCGGCATCACACAAAACCGAAAACCAATTGAACCTAAACTGATTGGGACTGTGCAGCTGTACTAGAGTTTAGCAAGTTGGACTACTTGTAGTTAAGTTTTACGAGGTACTGGCCTGGTACTTGAGGGTCTGCTTGAAGTGGGGCTCGGTGGTGCGGCGCACGACGCGCGTCTTGCGCTTGTGCAGCCACTTGTCGCCGTCGCGCAGGTAGCACTTCACGTACGAATCGGGCACTTCGCCGTTCACGCCGTACACCCGCCGCGCATGCGAGATCTGACAAACAGTACCACATTCAAACCGGGTCGGTTTTTATTTTTAACTTCTTATGCTCTTAAAATGTTTAGTCTCTGCACAACGGGACTAAAACTCTTTATTAATCTCTAGGGATTTTAAGTTTAATTTTTTTTGAAGCTCCTAAATAGCCAATCACTCAATTTGTGAATGAAGGATTATCTCCATTTTCAGTGATTGTGTATGGACCATTTTTTGAGCGTGGAAATAACCTCAAAATGACAACTGTGTAAAAATATAAAAAATAACGTTTTAATTTCGTGAAACACGATTAATAGTTACGAACATGTATCTATTATGCATGGTCCAATTAGTTATAAAATAGTTTTCAAGTATGAATCTGTTGGCTAAATATGCAAGCATTTAAAGCGTCACTTTACAACAAAAAGAACCGCGGAACAATTAAGAAACTTTGTTATAGTTAATATTATAATTTTGTATATGTAGAACGTCGTTTTTTTCCTCGCATTCAAATGGAAAAGTAGAGTGTTTAACGCGAGACTAAAAAACCATAATGACACTCGAACTATAGCCACCCGCACTCCGCTTGGGTGGCTAAATATCTCGTGTCATTATGGCTTATTTTAGTCCCTTGTTGAACAATCACTACATAGTATAAAACAAAGTCGCTTCCCGCTGTCTGTCCCTATGTATGCTTAGATCTTTAAAACTACGCAACGGATTTTGATGCGGTTTTTTTTAGTAGATACAGTAATTCAAGAGGAAGGTTTTTATCTGTAATAAATTTTGTTTTATGTACGGGTGTTATAGAAAACTCAAATAAACCGAAGCGAAGCGAGGGCGGGTCGCTAGTCTACTATAATGGCAGGAAAACGTAAACGAGCACACAGGCTACCTGATGGTAAATAGGTTCTAAGGGCCATAGAAGTTGGTAATCTCAAGATTACAATTCTACGACTAAAAATGCGTTGCCAATCCTGAACGCTAACTTAGAATATGCTGTTAGGTATTTCGGTTCCGGACTCGTGATTTATGGTGGTTTAGCCGTCGGGCGTCTAAAGCATAAACTTATTTATACTAGCGTAATAGACGGACAGTGGTGGGAGTTAAAAAACCGATCATTACAGCATAAACTATGTGCGAGAACGATATAAAAAAAACAATGACTGCAGAACCCGAATTGACATCAGTTAGCCTCCTTTAGCCTCCTGTTGAAAAGCGTCCTCGTGTTTCTTTTGTGTTTTTCTTTGCAATCCCGTTGATTTATCTCATAAAACTATGTAAATTAGCAATCTGTAAGCAAGTCTGCCGTGTAAGAACTGCGGTGTAACTTAAGGCAATAACCCAAATAAACACTTATTTCACAGCTAAATGTGATTGTACAATCACCTTTTTCATATTCCTTATTTTCATTAAATGTTTTCTCAAATTTATTCACTAGTATGTTAATATTTATAATGCGGTAAACAGCCTATTTCTCAAATATTGCTTTATTTCTAAACTTATAAAATAAAATTAAATTATGTCTGTGAATTTGAGAACGAAAGGTGTAGTTTGATTGCCTTTTTACCGATATTTCGATGTTTTTTTGATGTATCTCAATAAGGTTATTCATAACCTTTATGAAAAGTAAAGGAGCCAAAAAAGGGCCGTTTCCTCGTGGTCCTACTATTTTTGTCCTACTGACTTTCGACGGAGCCCCGCCCAAGGGCGGAGCTCCTGCTTCTAAGTGGTTTTGCCCTTCGGGCATCTGAAGATACCTAACGAACCTAACCTACCTACTTTTACAACCACAATTAGTATTTAGTGATCAAATCTAGGTTCACTTTTTGACTAGTAGGACAAATTAGTAGGACCACGAGGAAGTATGCCAAAAAAGAGCTCTCTTCTTACTTGAAGAGAGGTGAATAAAGCATCTTTTTATCGTATTAATATTATAAATGAGAAAGCTTGTATGCTAGGTTGTTCCTTAATCACACTTCAACCACTAAACGGATCGGGCTGAAAAGCTTGGCACACATAAATAGGTTAGGTCCTCCTAGTTTTTATCCCAAAATTTTTTCAAGTTCCCGAGGTAATAACAATAATTTAAACCTACGCGAACGAGGTCACGGGCAGGAGCTAGTACCCCATAATTCTAGTACGCATTTCCTTTAATTCCGTAAAAAAAATAAAAAAATATGTCGTGATTCATACCTAATAATTCTAATAAACGGGTTAAGTGCAGGCGAATGAGTAAGATTGAACTTATTTAGCGAGTTGCAACTAAAGCTTGTGTGTTTGTTTGTTACTCCTTCACGCTGCATCACGGCTGGAAGGATTTGGATGAAATTTGAAATGGTGATATGATAGCTTATACCCTGGATATAGACTACCTATCATCCGGTAAAATTTAATATATCCTGGGGTAATAACAATAATCTAAATCAAAGACCAAGTCGCGGGTGTACCACTAATTGATACATATGTTCTACCTTATCGGTGGTACTTGATATGGTGGTGTGAAAATATGGAATACGTCATCTATACATAACATAAATTGTCTATTACTTTACTTTTACTATGACACATTTACGTGGATGGTATATGTATTTCATTCGCTTGCTTGCTTTACCAGTTTTTTCTTATAACTAGTAATGCTTATTATTTAACTAGCTGCTGCCTGCGACACCGTCCGCGCAGAAAAATAAAACATAGCCTATGTTAATTTTTCAAATACATCATGAAGTTCGGATCCTATTCAAATCAAACGAACAATCAAATCTTTCCTCTTTGTAATATTAGTGCAGTATAAAGTTGCGGCCACACCAATGCTTAAAAAACGGTGTCGGTACGGAATCGCAATGAGAGAGAGAGATCCGGTGACGACGGTATGGGTTAGAAACGTCGCGTATGATCGGATCTCTCTCTCTCTCATTGCGATTCCGTACCGACACCATTTTTTAAGCATTGGTGTGGCCGCAACTTAACCTCGTGCATTTTATTGCCCGTACCGATCACTCAATGTTCACAACATTATCTGAACATTGGACACGAGCACCGATTGACACTGGGCACAAACCTCCAGTTGTACATAAAAAAGCGTCCAAAAATAACTTCCAACTACATGTTAAATATCTGAGCCTAATCATCTCTTTTTAGCCGTGCTGGTAACCTACCAATTACCTACATATGTTTTATTCACTAGGGGCCAAAATAAGCCAGGCTAAATTTTATGTAAACAACCTAAGTATTGACACTTCGTCGTATTAAGTAAATAACTCCAAAATACGGAGACCGAGCGGCTCAGAACTGCGTTAATACCGTCTACGTGAAAACCTAACGTTCTAATAAGGACCGAAAATGTGATACTTCGTTTTTATGAAATTTAATAAGAATCAAGGTAACACGCCAGGGCAGATTACTCTTTACTTTTTAGTATTAGGCTACTTAAATCAAAGGGGAGCAAAATGGGACCGATTTCATCAAATAGGCAAGTTTTTGTCAAAAATAATCATTTTTCAGACAATCCTTTGTTGACTACTGTACTTTTTGCTGAGAGTCCGAACTCTGAAGAGTCCGAAGTATGCTCAGCGCTTAGATACCATAGTATTGCATTGCTATGTCCTCGGGTTCAGTTTTGTATACCAAACAGCCCAAAACGATAACAGGAAGTGGTTTAAAACCGACTTGCAATTTTTGAACTTAAATGATAGACATACGAACGAAGTATATTAAATAAAAGTTTGTACCGTTGAAAGCATTGTTATCTTCACAGCCATCGCGTTAAATATGGGTCTCTATACATTGACCTTATTGGTAATAATGGTATAGGAGCGTGTAACTATATTAGCCATCTTGAGAACGTGTATATATTTATGACTTTGACAGTACAATATACATTACGAAGGCTTGCAGGTCACTATTCATATTATTGCTCTTATACAAACAAAATGGCAACAATAACCAGAATAGCGTTAACACCAACATGAATACGATCCCTTTTGATTTGTGCGGCCTCATATGAAGCATAATCAGGACGGTAATGTTACGCGAATGTCATGGTTCGTAGCGCCGCTACGAGATTTAACATCCGCTACGCCGCGCCTACGGCTGCTCGCGAGCTAGCTGATTTCCATAAGATTCAAATATTCACGGGTGCTTAGGCATACTCAATATCAGGTATGACGTGTTTGTCTGAATGAACCTCTACTTGTTCAACAAAAACCTGTAATGTTATTATTATAATAATAATTATGTACAGTCGCGGAATGAAAAGGTTGACCACCTTAAGATCTGTTTTTGCTTGCTCAGTACGAGTTATCATTATCAGTATCTGCTTATCGACCGAGTATGACACATTCCGTCATAATGAATGTCATAACAACAGCCACTATTGGTTCAAACTGAACTTAGTCTTTATTGGTCGTTACTAAAGGGTTGCTATGGTCACGTTTCAATAACGAAAAACGGCGGCATTCGTGTAATACAACCAAGTTAAGATGATAAGCTAGTAAGCGAGTTAAAATGAAAAAAAATATTTCTCTCATTAATTTTTCATTTATTTCAGGCAGCAGAAAAGAGGATATCGAACTTTGACCTAAATAGAAATTAGTAACACTTGCATATTAACTGGTGTATACCCTCACAGAAATCAAACGAATTTAATTCTAGTAAAATATATTTCAACAAAACAAACAATCAAAATAAGGAATAATAGTCTTTAATAAGAGATGTAACCACCACGAGCATCAATAACACTTTGTAACCTATTTCTCATGGAACTCACAAGGTTGGAGCATATGTTCGTTCCTCTCATTTCTTCCCAGATCGTTTGGCAGTGGTTTTCTATGGCTTCTTTGGTCCGTTCGTTTCTGTTCTCCCAACGCTGCACCATTAAACCCCATAGATTCTCTATCGGATTTATGTCTGCAGATTTTGCTGGCCAGTTTATTTTTTTTATATCACGGTGTCGGTCGAACCATTCACTCACAATACGAGCGGTGTGTGTGCGAGCATTGTCTTGAACAAAACTAATCTCAGAAAAATCGTCAGCTGGATAAACGGTTCGGACACTTGGCAGCATACTCTCTTCTAGAACCGACATATAGTGTGTTGCGTTTGCCCTTGAAGGTAATAGAACGAGCTCGCCTACTCCAGCCGCTGACATCCATCCCCATATATTAGCTGAAATTCGTCCGGAACTAAAATTGGGCACTACATGGTCTTCTGTATATCTCGTACCGTTATATCTCCATAAATGTAGCCTCCCATGTTGGCTCGATTTGAAGCTTTTTTCGTCGGAAAATATTGTCGTACTCCAATCGTCGTTCAAATGCATGCGTGCAAATTCCAAGCGTGCTGTCTTATGAGCATCAGTCATAGCAATTTTATTTGCGTGTCGTCTATAATGCAATCCCATTGAGTGTAAGGCGTTTCTTATTACTCTTGGACAGACTTCATACATTTCAGCGTAATAATTAGTTGACACAAAACCGTTATCTTCATATTGTCGTCTCATGTCGGCTCTTTGTGCAGCACTAAGGGCGGGGCGGCGACCAGAATTACGACGATGATCAATCAGTTCACCTTCTTCAGCATATCTTCGAATCCAGAATCTCACAGTATATCTGGTTAAATTTAGGTTTCGCGATATTTCACTGATAGTGTAGCCATCTTCGTGTTGATCAATAATAGCTGCTCTTTCTTGAATATTTAAAGTTCTCGGCATTGTAAAATATTAACACGAATACAAGAAATAGCAATGATGACATTGACAGGAACATTCACATTAGATTCGATTTATCAAATTTGACACAACATAATGGCAAGATAGAACTAATAAAAAGGTTTAAGTTCAACTATTAATAGTCAAGGAACATTCGTCTGATTAAATTTGAACTTAATTGTCAAACAATTAAACACAATTTTCAATACAGTACTCTCGTCTGTTACACAGTTTAAAAAGGTAACATGTGCTTGCAACGCGTAAATGAATTTATTTCAAAACTGGTCAACCTTTTCATTCCGCGACTGTACGTCGCGACAGAGTACAAATACGTCTATTGATTTGTTGACGGACTTTCGAACAAAGCGATGTTAGCTTAAACATGAGTATATGGAATTTGACTTGTAAATTAGTTTGACTTTTAATTATTATTATTTTATTTTATTTTATTCTATTTTGTAATGTACTTTGTTTTTGTGTTGACTTTTACTATTTTTACTATTATAATTTAATTCTATTTCTGACGATCTCAATGTAACTGCATATAATTTGACATGTAATGTAATTTATACTGTGTTATATTGAGTAATAAAATCTGAATCTGAATCATTTTAGACCAATGTTGTTTTGTACTTACAACAAAATAGCAAAGGAATAAATCAACGTGAATGTATATTTAAAATAAATTACTTTTTAGATTATAGAAATCGATCATTCTAGGTACGAGGCGTCGCTTACCATGCTGCTGCCACTGATTAGGCCACCAGGGGGCCTGCAGCACTGCATTATCTGTAGTCCTACCCTGGTCCTACCCCTCCCCTGTTTCGGGGCACAAACAAAACTTGGGAGTCTTATCATACTGGACATCGGACTTATAATAATAAAAAAACTTTACCACGTTTTCTTGCATTGCAACATTGCCATTTCGTGTTCCTCCATTAATGACGTGACTAATCATATGAATATCATCTAGTAGTCTTATCGGACTAGGTTTAGTGTCGTGGGCTCCCCTACTATAACCATTTCAGGGCTGAGGTTCTACAGGGTAGAACAATATTGCTTTTGACATGAGATCATATTGTCAGCATTACGATAGCTCTTATTTACTTGAGCATAATAGAGGCCGAGTTAAAAACAATATATAACATGTAGTCTGCCTTGTGATTGAGGTCTTGAGAAAGCAAATGTCTATCTCTCTCTCACCCGTATTTATAGTCAAGAAAAGTAATTACTCGAGTTAAAGTAATGACTTAAGCAACGATTTTTATATGACTTTTGACACTACTAATACTCAAGTAATTACTTTTCTTCACTATAAATACGGGTGTCTCTCTCTCTCAAACTCCCACTTCCCATCAAGTGGCCTTTGGGCTCGTTTACCTTCGCCGTCACATAAAATTATAAGTATTACATTATAAGAGGCTTCTACCTTTAATAGCTTGCGACGTTGTATAAATAGCTATTAGATGCAAGGAAGTGAAACAAATGTCAGTCTCATCTCCACTTGGCATTATACCTAAGCATTTTTCATTGGTTCCAAATCAGTTAAGTATTAGGTAAAAAAATATTGCCAAGAGAAGAGCTTTCCCGCTAGTGTATTTTATTATCTTTTTTCTTTTTACCCGAGCTTAATTGAGTCGGACGCGCTTAATTGGGACGTACACCATACTTCCAAATCATAAGTGCATACTTTTATAATTTTGTTGTAATTCACCCTTACCTGTAGTCATAGCGGTACGCACAAAATATCTACAAATGGTGTTAACAGCATGAAAATGGGAACGATTGATATTTTAGGCCACGGGTCACGGGCTACGGGTCATATTGATTCTTATGGCCCAAAGATCAATCGTTCCGATGATCATGATCATGCTTTTAACACCATTTGCAGAACTTTGCTGAAATTCAGGGTGTACCGCTAGCACGTTTTAAACACTTTCAGTGTTAACAATAACAAGTTTAATTGTGTCCATAGGCCATATAATCTTAGTCTTAAGGCTCTTTCACACTAGCGTTTTTGCCGGCGGTTTCTCGGCGGAGCGGACACGCGACCGGAACGCTGCAGGCACGCGACCGGAATCCGGCGTGATTATAATAAGAACTGCAACACGCAGCGTGTACGATGCGATTTTTAACCGCCGCGGTACGGCGGCGTGCACGCCGCGTGTTGCAGTTCTTATTATAATCACGCCGCGTTCCGGTCGCGTGCCTGCAGCGTTCCGGTCGCGTGTCCGCTCCGCCGAGAAACCGCCGGCAAAAACGCTAGTGTGAAAGGGCTCTTAGAATAAGTAACTTTTAATGATAAAAAACTATTTTATTCTACTTACGAGTACATCTAGCATAAGTAAGAATTGAAAGCGCATAAATAGGTAATATTGGTAGCTAGGTCACCTCCAGCTCAAGTTGTCCCTTGATCATGATCATGCTGAT
>CAWYPN010000084.1:0-11615 GCA_963966035.1 Acleris laterana
GACATTGATTTAGATGTATTTAACACACCTACATCTACGCTTTGGCGGTTACTCAGTCAAAACTTCTTTACTTAGGCTATAAGTGTTTGTTTATGATTAACTTTTAGTTTTATACCGTTTTTCATTCTTGCGTATTACATACATTAGGTTGTTCTCTTGTTCTCTTGGTGTAGCGCGGCGTATGTGCCTGCGTTGGCTGTTATTTCTGCTATGTTTGAATACTTTGTTTCTATCGGTGAGAACCTTTAATTGGTTTTTTGTTATGTAATTTTATTTTTATCTTGTTTTGTAGGCTGTTGGATCTCCAATAAATCATAAATAAATAAAAATAAATAAATAAATATAAATATGCATTATTTTATTAGTGCTAAGTTAAGTACCTATCATTTATGTTGATTTTTGGAAGAGCGAGGCGTCCCAACACAGACTTTTTAAGTCTAAAGGGAGGCCTCAGCAACTGTAATTTTATAAACTGGCTAAGTGATAATAAATAAAATTTTGATTTTGATTTTTTTTTTTTTGATTTATAATATGGATACAAAAGTCTTCCGAGACTGACACGCGGCTGGCTTCATTAATTATCCTGTTGATATAACCTTCTCAACCACATATAATCATCGAAGTCGGTTCATAAATTAAAACCGAGCAAGAACATGTCGTGCCATGCTCGGTGCGTGCAGGGCTCCGACGCCGACTACACTTGGGTAAGTACTAGAGGTACAAACTAACTCAAAAACCGGGCAAGAGCATGTCGGACCATGCTCAGTGTAGGGTTCCGAAGCCGTAACGACAAACACAAAAAACTATCTCAAAAATCAACATGTATGAACCAATTTTCTATTTAGTTATTTGGCGCTGTCTTAGATGATTTTTTGTAGGTATAAACCCGTTAGTCGTCTGTATCTCAGGAACTAATTAAGTCTACTTATTGTTAGTAATGATTATTTTTCTTATCAATTCGTATATAATATCTCAAACAAGAGCTAAGCTTTTAAGTGTGAGATCAGTAAGTATACCTATGTAAACTGCTTCAAATCGACTTTAAATTACAATAAAACTTTAATCTTTTATGTAGTAATTAATAGAAATTGAAAAAAATACAAGGGCCAGTAAATAGAATTTTAAGTTTTCCAAACGATACTCGACTCAAATCAATAATCTAATCGATTATTTGTAAACTTTCAGATCGCAAATCGCAAACTTGTAGGTAGCATTCCGGGGCACGTCCGAACAGCATCTAGGCGCTCGCGCTTATGAGCGCGGCTGTCGCTCGATTTGTTACTTGGACAGACTCCCCCCTCCCCCGTCCTGCACGCCCCGTTAACAAATTTTTCTATCAAAGTTATCATAGGCGATTTTGATAGGTATAAACACTTTAGTCGCCTGTATCTCAGGAACTAATCTTGTCTACTTAGCCGTGATAGTTTTCCTTTAAAATTCGTTATATGCGCTTTCGTTGAAGATTTTTTTCAGAATTTTAGTATTTGTAGTTTTGGCTGTAGGGGGGGGGGGACACTTGACTCTAACAAAAAATAGAGCTTTAAAGCTTAATATTTCATAAACGGATCCCTTAATCGAAAAATTGTTTGCATAAACCCGAAATATTTTTGAAAGACCTATCCAACGACACCCCACACTATGGGGTAGGCAAAAAAAAAAAAGGCATCCCCACGTTACGTGTAGGGGAGGCGCATTAAAAAAAAATATTTTTCAAAATTTTATTTTACCACTTTGTTGGCGTGACTAATATGTATATTCATGCCAAATTACAGCTTTCTAGTACTATGAGTCTCTGAGCTAGACTGGGGACGGACGGACGGACGGACATGGCGAAACTATAAGGGTTCCTAGTTTGACTACGGAACCCTAAAAACTATCCCGAAAAACAACAAGTATGAAAGAATTTTCTATATAAAGTTATTCAAGAAACAATCAAGTGTACGTGGACGAGATAGTTTTCCTTTTAAATAAATTCATTATAGTACTCGTATGTGCTTTCATTTAAGATACTTTTCAGGTTTTTATATTTTTAGTTTTGGCTATGAGGCCCTTCTAGTGAAAATTAAAGTTTTATAACATATTATCCTAAAGGGCCCCCAAAATCTAAAAATGGATAACGTAATAGAATAGAATAAAATAGAATAGAATCCTTTATTTCAGGCCGACAGACCCATAACATTTGTTAGTAACAGAGGTACTTAGACTATGTTAGTACTACTACCTACTACATTTTTTATTTTTATTTAATGGCATTCACATAAGTTTGTAACTTTACATTGACATTTTGTAACTTTAATAGTTCCTAAGAAAAAGTGAGTTGACATACACACGGACAGACGATCATGGCGAAACTATAAGATAACTAGACTTCGGAGCCCTCAATAGAATGACATAAAGTAGGTACATAAGACAAATTGAAAACCTTCCAATTTTTTTACGTCGGTAGAAAAGAAACAAGCTTCACAAACTTACATCCAATTATTTTAATTATTTGTTAAGTATAACGTATTCAAACAAGCTTAATTGAAAAACAACAGTTTGAAGTGGGAAAGCGGCATCAACAAGATTAATATTTACGTAAATGTATTGCTGCCTAGCGATGACCAATCCTAGCGCCAATCATAAAATCACTTGAATGGGATTAGGTATTAGATTCACGGCCCTATCATTTCACAATTCCCAGATAACACAAAAAAAAAGGAAAACGAAAATTTCAACGTACGCATAATATTTATTTATAAATTCGTGTCTGGTTCTTAATTTCAAAATTACATGGTATCGAGAAGGACAGGGTGTTTACCCAATTATAGGCAAACTCAGTTTGCTTAAAACAATCGCTTTTGTGACGACGCGGCTTTCTAATTCGACTTAATTAGGTACTTAAATTAATGGAATTAGTGAACTTGGCCATTATTTTTTCTAACTGTACCTTTTATTGTGCATCAGCTGCTAATCAAAACCAATCTAACGAATCCAGCCAGTGCAGAGCCGGAGGGTCTGTTGCCTCGCACAATAGCAATCGTTTTCATTTGACAGTCCGGAGGCGAGTCTGCATACAAATTGAAAACAAATGGTCCACCGCCACTGCCTACTCGTCATTCAAATTAGCTTTGACGCGCGACTCTGTCCGCGTCGAAATCGTTTAACGTTTTCCCCTCAAACCAATGGTTTTTTAAAGTAAAGTAGACTACTAATAATAGGAACGGCGATACGAGTAAGTAGAATAAAGTAGGGATTGAAGGATCTACGAGTAGTCGAGTTCATAAATATGTATATACTTTAGTAGGTACTTTGTCTATTTAGTATCATGTTCAAACTGCCATATCTGAATTATCACTGTGACTAAAGTGACCAGGTACATATTTATGAACTCGACTGTACAAATAGTACTATTTAAGTATACCTATTCTAATAACAAAAACTGGTTCACTGTGGGCTTGAAAGACGATTGCTTCGATATCGTTATAAGGTGCCGGTCCGGCGGCTCAAGACTTATTCACTTGACCCTTGGCCCCAGGTTGAGTTCCCAACTCTACTCTTGTGATATTTTTAGACAGTAAATACTTTAGGAACGCGCCCCCCGTCTAACTAGCACCTGCGCGCGCGCCGGCCGCCCACGTGGCGCGTAACTTGACGAACTCGCGCGTAGATTAGAGGCGCTACGCGCTACGGTTGCCTTGCTACGCGGTAACCGGGTTTTTTCTGAAAGTTCGGTCATACTGTAAAAACTTATTGTATGAATAATAAATCGTTACACTTACGTAGGTATGTCAAGTTCTCTGTTTTAATAATGTTCGGATCTATTTAGTGTCCCAGGATATTTGTGTAGTATACGTGGGAGAAGTGAAACTGTTTTTAACTTGCCATCCACCTGAACTTCTGAAAAAACTTGGCCATAACTTTGACATTTATGGTTTTGGGCCGTAACTTTTACGCTCACAAAACTTAAGTTTCAGAACAACCTCACGGAGCACTATGGTAAGACACGGGGTTAGTGGGCCACGCGCGCGTCAGCACTCTCGCGCGGCTTTGGCTCGCACGGTCGCCCCTGGCAGGCGGGCGCTGTCGACGGCGGCCGCGAGCCGACTGCCGGCGCGGCAGGCGGCACTGCCGCCGACAATGCTGGCCGGCCGTTTACCATCGGCATACGGCTGCATGAGGGCCTAGTCAACATCCTTACGTTCGATCGTCTTAATTATATCGAAACGAACACAAAAACGCTCAGTTCTGTCACAATGTCAAAATCCATACAAGTGGCAAACCAAGTTGGGCTTTTGACGTGCATTCTGATCTGTATTTCATGGAAAAAGGTGATGTGAGAAGACACAATAAACATTGTCGTAGCTCCCGAAGGGCTGCGCGGGGTGCCCGGGGCCCAAGCTCAGTTGGTCACAACCTGAATCGTAAACCTCTTTTTGCACTAGCTAGGTAACTAACTACCTAGCTGATGATACCTAATTATGTCAATTTTTGATCAAGTAGCTTTGCATTTTTAAGACAATAAAACCTTAACAGTTTAGGAGCCCCAATTTTTTTGCTCTTGATCACCTAGCTACGCCACTGACAATAAATGGCTTATTCTACTCGTTAAACCCTAATGTTAAGAAGTGTATCGTTAGTAGAAGGTTAGTAGTATCATAATTAAAGCGAAGGATACCCGATACTATAAGTCCAGGGTCAGTTTAGGCATTTATTGTATAATTATTAGTTAAATATAATATATCTCACAATACATTATACGTACTTTCGTGAACCCTACAAACACTACAGATTTTATTTTGGGTACCTATTCGTGTAAGAACCAAGACATGAAAAGCCCCTCTGTCTTCAATAAATAGCGATTAAATAAGATTATTACTTGCCCCATGTCAGCTACTATTCTGACCCCCAAAGGTAGTCAGACATACCAGCAGCGCTTCTGTAGCCATTCAATTGTGATGCAATAGCTATATACCTAGTTAATCTATCCGTCTATTCCTACACTCACACAAAACCGTATTAATGTAATAGTAGAGAGAGAGTAACTAAAAGTTAACTATATCACGTAGCCGGTTCCCTTACGACATGAACATGACTATTTTTAGGGACAAGTAACGCCATCTCTCGAGAAGTAGCTTTAACAAAGGTTTTGCTGAAATTTAGGTAAGATACATAAATTGCTGTAGCTATAGCACAATAAACCAATTCATATTTTTGGTAACATTTTTTTGGGTTCCGTACAAAAATTGTAAAAATGGAAGCCTTTTGGTAAGACTTCGATGTCTGTCTGTCTGTATGTCACAGCAGTTTTTCTCAGAAACTGTAGAAGCTATAGATATATAACTTGAAATTTCGATTAGTTGTATAATTTGGTAGCCCACTTCTGTTTTTAGTAAAAAAATATGGAATAATTTTTCTAAACATTTGAAACGGGGTCTAGAAAGGGGGGTTGAAAATGAAAGTGATTTTGATTACAGCAAACGGGGTGTCATATCATATGAAAGGGCTCAGTTAGTATAGTACACATTTCATTGATTTATAATTTACAGTGACGAACTTCTTGAAGGTTCATAGACATTTTCCACATGTCTATAAACTGACAAAGCCTTGAAATTGAAAAGTGGCAACACTGTAGTTTAGTCCCTTTTTTCTTAGATTGATTTGAAAGGGATAACACTACATCCACTTTTTAATTTCAAGACGATTTTGCCAAACTATACCTACATAAATTTGTATTACAATAAAAATAAACAATTGAATAAGATTAATAGAATTTTAGGAGAAAATTGTATAAATAAAATACGTACTGTAATTAAGATTCATTATTTTAGAAGAATGCTAGTGTAATATTTATTTACTTTAATGCAATTAACCAGTTTCTAACCAATTTAGTCCATTATTGGAAACAATTTTGGCCAATGTTCTTGCTACAAATCTAAATATATAAAAGGAGAAACTGACTGACTGACTGACATATCAACGCACAGTCTAAACGGCTAAACGTAGGCACTTGAAATTTGGAAGGGACGTAGCTTAGGTACCGTAGAGGTGCACTAAGAAAGGAATTCCCGAAATTTCCACGGAAACGGGAATTAGCGGGTAAATTATTAACTCAAAAAAAATGTTTTGCCCAACGAAGTGGACACGGGAACAGCTAGTGTATTATAAATTGCTGTGCTTCCCTTGACAAATACATAAACAAAAAATGACCGTTCCCGTTCCAATTATTTCAATTTCCTATTTTTTTTTATTTGTTAGTAAATTATAAGATTTGTCTGGATGTTAGCAGGTGGAATAAAGTGGGCTCTGCCTACCCCTCTAGGAAAGGGCGATTTAATGTACTTATGTAAGTTACGAAATCCGCCGTCATAAAACATATTCTGAAACAAGAACCTGCTATCTATTAAGTACGGTTCAAAAGATACAGCGCTGGCATATCAATAGGGTTACTCTTCGGGTACGGAACCCTGAGAAGATCGGTAACATCAGGTCGCCGTCCCTCGCCAACGATACGACAACCATAACCACGGGTTACTCTAGCTCTAGGGGGTAACATCATAACTATTTTAGAGGTAATCGTCTCAAATTGCTTAGATAGAATAATAAAACGTGAAGCATGGTTTTAGGGTGGGCAATGTTTAGCCTGGGTGCAGAACCACCGTACCACTAAACCGTACCAGTGACCAAAATTAGTATCATAAATATGAGGTAGGTTTAGGTTTTGTTAGCTCTTCAGCAGGCCCGGAGGGCCAAACTACCCAGAAATAGGAGCTCCGTCGACTCTATTAAATTCTATTTTAATAGAAATAATTGGTCATAGTACCACCAGTGGTACGGTTTAGGGGTAGGGTGGGTCTGGAAGGGTTACCCCTTAGGGCTAAATAACCGGTGTTTACGGTATGCTATCGATGCAATATGGTATAAAACGAAGCGGAGGAGCAGCCCAATAGCTCAACAGTCACGGGCTCGATAGCTCGCGGGGCAACCGCCACCAGGGAACAGCACTCACGGACGCGCTGCGCAGCACGCCAGCGGCAACCAGATTGATTTGTACTGACGCGTCAGCGCTGTGCTCAATTATCAATTGACACTATGTCAGTATCCAGCCGGCACAGACATGCCTCGAATTTATGTAATCGACCCTGTCCAAACCGGCCTTGACGTTAGTTACCTGGCGGTCCACCGGAGCATGGCCGCGCCGCGCGCCGGGCAGTGACGCGCGCGGGCGGGACCACGGCCAAAGCAAATAACATAGGGTTTAGTGCGAAATTCACCAACACAACAAAAATTGGATAATAAAATTTATAAATTAATAGTTTACTTCACTTATTTGAGATTCATATCCCATTGTTGGTGAACTCTGCACATAGAATAGTAGTAAATGATAGACATGCTTGGTTTTTGTTTTTTATTTTTGCTTAGTCATACGATCACTTCACCTCCTTCACCTGCAGACCTGCAACAACAAACGACGCGTTAGTCAGTGCGCGGACCGGAGCGGCCTGTTCCGATCAGGTACAGAGTTAAACATATTGCTTCCATTTTAGCTTCCAGAATTAAACATATGGCATCCGTTTCGGCCCTCGGGGGCGGCGTATTCTCAGACAGACATATTGTTTCATTATAATACAAGTCATGGTGAGTCCTAAAAACCTCGAAAATTCATTTGTTAAATAATTTTGATAACCATTGTGGCAAAATACAACACAGAGACATGCCAGAAACAAGACAAGGTGCCAGTACAGCGATGATCATGTTCCTTATCGCTCGACCATAACAGTAACCACCTATTTTTATCACTAGCAAGTATTGCTTCAGCATAAATGTTTTACGAAAAGTATCACTATAGTTGGTCGCTGTTACGCAATAATGTGTCAATCCACAACTATTTAGCAATAAAGTGTCAACCCTCAATACCTATCATCCTGGGTTGACATTTAACGTTGGATGACATGTAAAATGTTACAATTAGTGTTCCATAGGACTCGAGCCTTTTTAGCCCGAATTTTAAAACTCCGGAGGTTTTTTTATAGCTGGCTTAATGGAATGGGTTTCAAAGAGCTAATGATTTTAATAAGGCCGTAGTCTTAAAAAAGGCTATAGCCTTTTTTGAAGGGTTTTACCTTTTTTGAAGGCTTAAGCCTTTTTATAAGGTTGTAGCCACTGACTTGAGCCGAGCTGAGCCTTATAAAATCTTTAACTCGTAATCGTATACCGTGAACATTTTGGATTATAATAAAATGAATGTGCTGATCACGTAACATATTCTTATTAATCATTTGTGTATTTCTGTTGCCGCTATACAACAAATAATTAAACACATAAATATCAATTAAATATTTTTATAAATTCAAAAATATTTTAGTCTCCGAGCCTAAAGAAGCTTGGAGGCCAAAATATTTTTTAGTCTCAATATTTTGACAAGGACTAAGTCTAAAAATATATAGCCTTTTATTAAGGTTACGAGCTCCGAGAGTCAAGGCTGCCAAATATAATAAGGCTTGGGGGCTAAAGAGCTTTATAGGCTTTCAGCCGTTAGGCGTTAAAATCGAAGCCAACCTTAAAAAAAAGAGCTAAAAGGCTCGAGTCCTTTGGAACACTAGTTACAATTGAAATGGTAAAAACCACAAAAGTATAAACCAAGCCAAAATTTTTTTGCTGACACTACTTTTTGAACTACTTTACTCTATGTTGGATGGTAGGTGGTGTACCTGGGGGCAGGCTCTGCTTCAGCTTCTCAGCCTTCTCCTTGTCGGTGATGACCAGCGTGTACAGGAACCTCGAGCAGCGCACCTTGAACTTTACATTCTCTGGGTTCTTCTTTATCTTGACCGCTGCAACACAGAACACACCCATTTTAGTCATTTAGATTAACACACCCATCACCCAGGACTGTCATTGTAGGTAATATTCTGTTAACATAGTATTTTTTACAATACCTTATGGTAATAATAATAACCATAAAATAAGCATAACTTCTGTAGTAAATTAATGAGTTTAGGAAGTTTAGGATAACTAATTGTCGAAAATATCCAAATTTTAGTAAGGTGCGATTACCTTAAACATTGCTGGACTTTAACTGGTCCCATGTTAGGCCGCCTAGATAGCAGAGTTTGCCAATATATATCCGCCGATAAACCTCATGACATGTATCCATTGATGTATATATGTTAATATATGTCATTTAAAAAGCAGTTTTTTTCCATAGTTACACAGGCAACACTAGAGTAAACTCAGGTCTCAACTAAACAACTAGGTTCATTTGTATTCAATTAGCTTTATATTAAACTTCAAACTTTATTGCAACAGAATAAGATTCATAATGGTAGTAACTTACAAACGTATATTCATATTTCATTTCAATTATGGATGATATTTATCCAATATAATTATATCCAATTTATATCAAAATGTTGCCTATTTTGATACTTATACTAAAAATATTATGCATTTAATCAGACCTAGGAATATACGAGGCAAAACTAAATGACAGCTAGGGATTGCCTATATCGATAAACTTAATTATGGATGCTTTTCCCATATACTATTAAATAAAAATAAAAAAAATACTAGTGATCGCTCCAAGTTTTGATTGTAAAAATAGTTTATTTTTTGAAGTATGCAAATTAAACAAAACAGCAACATAATTCTGGTCATTCTTTATTTTAAAAGGATCTTTACCTTCACTCATCATCGTCATTATTGTTTTTACTCCTAACAAATTCTAGTAGTTTATTTTAACAATAGTAAATGGGACCGTCATTCTGAAATTCACAATACGGAAAATATATATGATGGGCAATTCCATGGCAGAGAGTAACGCAAGTTACCAATTTCTAGCATTCTGCTTGATTTTTAAGTTATATTTCAAAATAGAAGAATTCATTTATCTCTATAAACGTGTTTAAATTTATATCTAGAAAAATATGAGCTTTCAAAGTTTCAAAAAACCCTCGTTGAAATGGTAACTTTCGTTACATTATCATGGAATTACCCTGATGATGATGAGTGAAGGTTAAAAAATCCTTTTAAAATAAAGAATAACCAGAATTATTTTTCTATTTTGTGTCATTGCATACTATCAATCAAATTTTATTTTTACAAACAAAACTTGGAGCGATCACTAATATGTATAATGGGAAAAGCATCGATAATTGAGTTTATCGATATAGGCAATCCCTAGCTGTCATTTAATTTTGCCCCCAATATTTCTAGGTCTGCATATAATACATCAATATATCTATAGAGTATATTTCAAATATCAAATAATCAGATACCTAATTATAACAAATATTGGATTTTTCAAACCCTGACAGTACAAAGGGTTGTCAATATCCAGGGCATAACAGTCCACCTTGCGAAAACCCCCCCAGTGAAGTGGAGGTATACAGAAATAGGAGAGCTTCATATCATATGTTAAACCCTACCAACTATGGCCCGACATTCATGGGCTACGAGCAGGAAAAGGAGTCCATCACTATCATATGATAATTTAAATCAGCCGGAATTATTTCACAGATTATTAGAATACTAAGACACCTTGAGGGCATCAGAACAAAGAAAATGTAACAACTAATTAATGTTTTGTACTTTTGTTAATTGATTGCACGTTTTTTTTTTTTTTTTTTTTTTTTTATGGTATAGGAAGGCAAACGAGCAGACGGATCGCCTGATGGAAAGCGATTACCGTCACCCATAGACACCTGCAGCACCAGAGGAGTCACAGGTGCGTTGCCGGCCAAACTCGATTGATCAAAATTCGATTTCACACTTTGGCAGATAACTACACTACTTATTTCAATTATCTGTTGATATTATAAATCCCGAGGGGGTTCGGAAATTGTAGTCAACACTCACATTTAGCGTCTTTCCTTCTCGCCTTCAGGAGGAAATCTTTGATATCTTTGATTTCACGCGGCTGAAACACAAATACATTTTATCAGCAACAGACCGCAGCTCTGGGGCCCGTTTCACAAAAAGTATTAGTCTAATAATATTAGTGTTTTGTCTCATTTTTTAGTTGGATTTATGAGATAAAACACTAATATTATTAAACTAATACTTTTTGTGAAACGGGCCCCTGGTGGCGGACGGCAGCGCCCGATAATAACAACAAGAGAGGTTATGTGGCAATCAGACATCTAAACAATAACAAACTAACAGCCCTGATGCAAAAGAGCACAGTATTTGGAATTACACCGTTGAAACGTACTGATTTTCAGAATTATAACGATATTAAGAGATATTTACCATGTTGAAGTTGTTCCGAGGATCGACAAGTACCTGGAAGAAAATACGATTTCGGTCAAGAAAATCTTACTTCACACGTGTTCCAGGCCACAGTCTACGTTTACTTTTAAAGATAAATAGCGAAATGCAACCGAAACATAAAAGATTTACACGGATTTACGAATAACTATTGGGAATTCGCACTTCACTCACCTGTCAAACTTTCTGAAAGAGTTTGTCAAATTTGACATTGACAGACGCTAATGACGTTTTACTATTACGGGTACGTTCCGAGTCACGCACTGTTTCCCGTCGGTCACAAGTCATAATGCAAGTTAAATCCAACAGGGACACTTAATTACAGTGACATTACTGCCGTTTAAAAAATGTGAGTTCCTTTTTTGCAT
>CAWYPN010000085.1:0-13809 GCA_963966035.1 Acleris laterana
CAGCTGAAACCTTTCACCGGAGTATTAATTTCGTTACCTTTTCAACCATACTACTTTTGCACTAAATAAAAAAATAAAAGTGTAACAAATGGAAATTACTTTCAGCGAAAATATAAATTTTCGCTTTGGGTCGAACACGACAGGTACTGAAAATAGTAGTTGTTGCGCAAAAGCGAGGCGCCATACCTAGTTATAGTGGTATCACGCATTTCGCTACTCCTACTCGGATAGCCCCCACGAGCGGAGACAGGTTACAGAGGGCATGTGTTGCAGCAGACAGCAGTTTCCTGCTGGCCAACGCGCAGATCGTGGACTACCCCATCGTGTACTGCAACGAGACCTTCTGCAAGATGAGCGGCTACAACCGCGCCGAGGTGATGCAGAAGTCGTGCAGGTGCACGTGGATGTACGGCGAGCTGACGGAGAAGGAGGCGGTGGAGCGTGTGGACCGCGCGCTCGACCACCACCTCGCCGACCAGTTCGAGATCCTGCTCTACAAAAAGAACCGTGAGTGCAGCCCCCCACCCCCCTCCCTCCCCCGGCGTTAATAATGAACAGCGCAGGTCCCGCGGGGCGCGCTGCAGCATTTGATTAAATTTGTCCGCTCTGTATCGCATTTAATTTTATTACGTAGGTATCTCTCGTCTGTAAACGTTAGGTACAAAAGCGGAGCGAGCCCGCGCCGCCGCCGGAACCCGCGCTCGTTTGGCGTCTCGTGTCACATTACGCGCCTGCTGCGGCTCGAACGCGCCGCTTCCGCCCTCGAATGGATTTCCATATAATAAATGCGGATAAAGCGGCGACAGCGGAGCTGGGTTCGCTCTCGACCTAAATACTAATAAAGGTTTTGGTAAACATGTTTTTAACAAATAAAACAATTGCCTAGTTGTTATGACTCGCTCACCGCGCTGTACAGCAATGATTGGTTGCCCGGTAAAGGACGCGGCGGCATGTGTAGGTTATCTAATAAATAAAACCCGGTCCAGTGCGATATGGTCGCTAAACGCAAATCTATCGTAAATTCTTTACATGTTAAAGTACATCTATTATGATTTTTAGGAATACCTTTACCCGCGACTTCGGTCTAGTCACGGTAAGAAAAGATTCATCACTTTTGGACCTTAACAGCGTTGAAAAGTGACACACCTTTTTTTACCGTGACTATACGTAATACAACATAATGGTGTATGAATGTAAGTACTAATTCTACTCCATTTCGTCTCGCCTATTTAATCGATTCGTACATATTTTTAAAGGTTTTAGCAAACGTTTCCAAAACTAAAATTTGACAACTTAAGGTAACGGCGCCTATTACCGGGGGTATCAAAATCGGCGACCATCACCGCGGTATTTTTAAATACGCTTTTTATAAACAAACCGATCGATTTTCTAAAAAACAAATTTTACACGAACGAAGCTTATTTAGTTGACTTACGGACCTGTTAGCGCTAATGTGTGTGAATGAAACAAAGTGCTTGCAATTCGTCAGTTTCCGCGACGGCAGCGCAGAAAGAGGTCGTGCCATACTAACGCGTGACACCACACTTAAGTGAACTCGAATCTTATTTAGTGTTTTACGTAATATTTATGACAATTGAACTAATCTTATGGTATTTAAATGGTTGTTTATTGTTTTCTGCATGACTTACGAGTGTTTTTTATAAATTTTTTGGCCTGGAAATATGTTTAAAATGGAAAATAAAATACAGCGGTAATAGACGCCATTTTTTGCTGTGGATACTAATGCCGTGGTATACCCCGGTAATAGATTTTTTTGATTTGGGCTATTTATACTTTATTTTTGGTAAATGCGATCGGTTATACATACTCTCTTACGGTTATTGCAATCTTGATCTATTCACGCTTTCAAAGAACTATTTCCGTGGTATGGAAAGTATACAACAAACCCCTATTTTTTAACGAAAACTTCAGTACTGAATTTGTAGTTTGTATGGGAACCTTAAATTGTCAAGTGGTTTAAATATTGAGATAAAATCGTGTATTTACATAGGTACCAGTTATGTAATTTTGGTTTTATACCAAGGTTGTATTATATACTTTGATTTGTAATGAAAATATAACTGTATCCGTTTGTTTTTATGGGTCGGAATTAGATTTTTCAAACACTCCATATTGAGTCTATTACCGATGGTATGATCAGATAACCCTCGGTAATAGAATGTATGGGAGTCTATTACCGACCCATTCAATATTTGTATGGGTCGGTAATAGGTTCCTAAAGAAGTGTCTATTACCGAGTGACATTTTAGTCTTCTATTAAATTTATCACATTTAGGGTACCGTAAGTACAGATTTCTTTGATAAAGTTGAGATTTTTACTCATCAGTAAGAAATTTCCGTGTTTACTGCATATGTAGTGATCATACGACTGATTTTACAAATAACTTTTACTTATTACCTATTAGGACGTACATGGCAGACAAGTACCTTTATTAAATCACAGCGCAGTTATAATTATATATTTAAAATGGATTCGGCCAAAATGTATTCCAAAAATAACGCTTACTCTCGGGTAATCATAATAGTTGACATTACTATCTGAAAGTAAGCGTAATTCTCGGAATAAAAGTTTGGTCGAATCCAGCCTTACAGACGTAACAAAACTTCTGACCAATTTTCGAATTTCGATGGTTTGCACTTGGGCCACTGACTCGAATAGTATTCAATTAATAAATGGGCGTTTTGTTACATCTTGTAAGTATAAAACTATGGTGTAATTTTAAAACACAAATAAACATTGATAAAAATTGTGTCTTACTGACATGATTAGTTTCACAAAACAAAACTACCAAGTATTCGCTGGTATTTTAATTATTCGTAATTGATTGTAACAACTTTTAAAAACGAAATACAAATCCTAAGTACAATCATATTTTTACCGTTTTATTTAGTCTTCCTTAAAAATGTGATGTACAAAATAATGTACGGAACCAAGCCATTATTTATTTTTTAACCCACGGTATTAAGTTCCAAATCGTGAGTCTGGCGCCTATTACCGATGGTAGAAAATTGCTGCTTTTTATACCCTCGGTAATGGAAGCTGAATTCGCGGTAATAGAATCACAACCTGTGTATTACCACGGTAATAGAATACTTGGGTATTTTGGTTTCAATAATTATTTTACGATATATAATAAAGTAAAATGAGTCCAAAAAGTTACGACGCTAAAAGTTCAATAAACACTCTTAAATAATAAAAATTTTTTTGGTCGCTTAGGAGCTTTGATAACCTTAATTTTTTGGACTCTTTTGAAAACTTCCTTAAGTACCACGGTAATAGGCGCCGTTACCTTAATTTATTTTTCGTGTAAAAATAATAATTATCTTTGAGTCAGGGTTTTTCGGATTTTCTGGTCCATAAACGTCAGACATAAGGAGGGAACGATATTTTTTTGTACATTTTTGGCTATAAATCAAAAGTACGTCACGTAAAGTAATAAAAAAAATAGTTTTCAAATGTGCAATTGAAGCCCTGTCATACAACACCCCGCTTGTTATAATCAAATCACTCTCATTTTCAATCCCCCATTCCCCTTAGTTCAAATACCTATTCAGATATTTTTTTACTAAACACAAATTCGGGCAATTAAGTTATTAAACTATGCCAAATATCAAATTGATAACTTCTATAGTTTCAGATAAAAACTGCTGACATACGGACAGACAGACACCGAAGTTTCACCATAAAGGGTTCTTTTTTACCATTTTGGTATGGAACCCTAAGGAACACATAGGTATTCCGGATTTGGATCCGGATAGGTAAATCGAATCTTTTGATTTTATAAACAAGTTCCAAATAGAAGGATTAAATCTACTCGTATTTTAAACTTAAAACATTCAATTATCAACCCATAGACTTGAGCCACCAAGTCGCTACCTAAGTGCAGTAGACATGCTTTATATGAAATCTTAAGTTGAGCTCTGAGGTGAATGATAGGTAACCATATACGATAAAGTAATAATCGAACCTGAACACACGTGCGGATAATTCTTAACCTAAACGAGATTAATCAAACGTGTATCGATACAATAATGCTATGAAACGGGACGACCGGCGGCTCCCCTACCAGCCCTTCCTCCTAAATTATGAAATTTTATGAATATTGAAATATAGTTATTTATGCAACTGTATCATAATAAGGGCCATTGAGACACGAGCGCGAATTTATGACATGAGGCGAAGCCGAATGCCATAATAGATACGCCTGAGTGTCTCAATGGCTGATTATGAATAGTTGCATACCTTACTTTTTCTATGAGCTTAAAGGGATATCTACAAGTAGTACAACATTTTCTGCCCAGGTACAGTGGGCAGAATCTTTTGGACCTGTAAAATAAAACATGTACGGTCACGATCGTTAATTTGGGACCCATTTCAAGAAAAATATGCTTGAAGTCGTCAATGTCATTAGAGATGTCACGTCACTTGTAGGTATCTTTTTATCGCACAGCGCTCGATACCTACGTGGTCAATCTGAGTTACGATAAACCACAGCCTGTCCAAAGATGGCGACACCAGGCGGTAAAAATGATTTAACTTGTGCAAGATGCCTAAAGCATATTAAAACACGGCAGTTTCTGAAGTGCTGCCTGTGCTTAAGATATTATGATATTATGTGTGTAAACGTTAGTGAAAAACGATTTTGTAATGCAATGACAAGCGAACGTAAAAGTAATTGGAATTGCCAGGAATGCAAGCAAGAGATTAGTAAAACACAGCCTGTAAACACTAATATTCCTATTAAAAAAGGAAGCGATGAAGATGCTCATAGAAATCGAGCCTTGATCAACACCAAGAGTCCTGGGACGAGTTTGAACGGCGGAACATCTAAATGCTTGGCGGAGATCCCATCGGTTTCGGAGGTCACTGGCGAGCTACTAGCAGAGTTAAGACTACTGAGGGAAGAGATGGCAGCTTCACGAGCTGAGAGTGTGGAATTTAGAAAAATTGTCTCAGGCCTGACTTCTGCCGTAGACCACTGTAACCGCCGGATTGATGAGCTCACAGCGCGTGTTGACTCCGTGGAACATCAGCGGGCAACAATGAGTAATGACAGTGTTTTGGAGCAGACCATCGAAGAGCTCAAGATGACTCTCAACGATCGAGACCAAGAGCTTCTCTGTAATGACGTGGAAATAGCTGGGATACCGGAAGTGAACAATGAGCATTCTGTACATCTAGTTCTCACTGTAGCCACTAAACTTGGTGTGACACTAGAGGAGCGGGACCTCGTCAGTGCAGAACGTGTGGGTCCTGTGCGGCAGACGGAGGGAGCGGGCTCTCAGCCGCGTCCGCTTGTGGCGCGATTAGCCCGGCGCGCGCCGCGCGACCAGCTGCTGGCTGCATCGCGCGTGCGCCGCGGCGTATCCACTGCAGCCATGGGTCTGAGCGCCGCTGCACGTCCGTTCTTTGTTAACGAGCGGCTGACTCGACTCAATCGTCAGCTCTTCTACTCGGCGCGCCAGGAAGCTTCCAGTACTCAATGGAAATACGTATGGACACGTGACGGTAAAATTTTTGCCCGTAAAGAACACGGAAGCGCTCGTTTTCGCTTACGTTCAGATGCTGATCTGCATAGAGTTTTTCGTCGATAATTGTGTTTGCCCATAATAGTTCAAGCTTTTTAGTTCTTTATATTATGTTACGAAGTTTTTGGAAGTTTTTTATAAATTGTTGCATTTTTAAACATGTTTATAACTGTTATTTAAAGTTTAGTTTTTACGACTTGTATGTGTGTGTTTCCGTATGTCAGGTACTGTTATTTTTATTACTAGTGTACCTAAATTATTTAATCGTGGTGCATCATACTAAAGTTACAATTAGTTATTTTTGTACTTTAAGTTGTATTTACTTCAGACACACATTTAACAGACTATCCCATACGCATTACACTTGGTTTTATAACTGTACATTTCCACACTCACTCAAGTTCACAAGTTTGAATTGGCGTCATGTTACGCAATTGCGGCGGTCTCTATTGCTTTGTAAGTATGTTCAGAAATTACATTCTTTTGTCATTCAGTTTGTAAAGATGCGAAATCTATCGATTGGCTTTTTAAACCCTGGGTCCTTAGGTACGAGGCATGATGAATTTATTGCTGCCATGTCACGTCATGATGTGGACATCATGGCCATAAATGAGACCTGGCTTCGGGAGGGCGAGGAGTTGCGGGCCCCGGCTCTTGCTGGCTATAGGCTGCGGCATGTACCTCGACCGACCGGTGCTCGTGCTCGTGGAGGTGGCGTAGGATTTTATATTAGGCATGGAATTTCTGCTCGACTTATTACCCATCCGGTGGCGCCTCTTGTCGAGCAAATGTGGATTAGTCTGAACATTAATGGCACCAGTTTAGCCATAGGCACAGCGTACCGCCCGCCATGGCTTGCTATAGATACATTTGTTGATGCTCTTAGTGAGTCAGTGGCGTCTTTTGCTAAATTTGATAATACTATCCTGTTAGGAGACTTCAATGTTAATCTTTTAAACTCACAGGATTTGCATTCAAAAAAACTGCTTGAATTCTTAAGCTGTGTGAATCTTACACAGTTTGTTGACCAGCCAACTCATTTTACAGATCATAGCGAAACTTTAATAGATTTAGTTTGTTCTAATTTGCAAGTTCAGAATTTGTGTGTCGATCATATACCTGATCTCAGTAGCCATGCGTTCCTTAGCTTTAAAATTAATGTCAAGAAGAGTAAACCTTCTCCAAAGCACATTACATATAGACCGTTGCATGATATTGACTTTGAAGTATTTAATGAGCAAGTTAAACCTATTCCTTGGAATAACTTGGAAAGTTATAATGTCAACGATATGGTAAAGGTTTTTAATTCATATATATTATTGTTGTTTGATGAATTTGCGCCTAAAAAAACAGTTTTGTTCAAAAATAAATCTTACCCTTGGATAACCTTCAATGTTAAAAAAATTATGAAATTAAGAGATGATGCGCACGCTCGTTGTAAGTTGACTCAATCTGATGCACACAAACAATATTATAAAGAACTTAAGAACATTGTAATTTCTGCAGTTCACTCGGAAAAAACTGCATATTTCAACCATCACATTAACAATAACATAAAATACCCGAGTTTATTGTGGAAAAATATTAAAAAAGATGTGGCCAACTTTAAGCGTAATGATCCAGAATTGCCCTTTCACATAAGTAATCCTGATCGCATAAATCAACAGTTTCTTGACCTTCCTGGAAATAATAACGTTAGTATTTCACACTTGACTAAGTACGAGTTTGATAGATATAGTTCCTCTGTTTTTTCTTTAAAGCCTGTAACCGAATCTGAGGTGTGTAAGATAATTCGATCTATTACCACAAATGCTGAAGGCATTGATGGCATTACATTGAAAATGATTCTCCTTACCCTTCCTTACACTTTACATACAATAACTAGTATACTTAATAAATCTATAATCACCGGGGTCTTTCCTGAACTATGGAAAACTGCTATTATTAAACCTATACCGAAACATCAAAATCCTCAAAACTTTAAAGATTTACGCCCTATTAGCATTTTACCCTTTTTATCTAAAATACTTGAAAAAGTGGTTTGTTCCCAGCTTACACATTATCTTGAACTCAATAATATTTTACCGAAAAAACAGTCAGGATTCAGGAAGTCTCACAGCATACTGCCTTGTTAGATGTAGTTGATGATATCCTCGCAGCCCAAGACGGTGGTGAAGGGACTATTTTAGTGTTGCTCGACTTCTCTAGAGCTTTCGATACTATAAATAGCACACTCCTTCTATCGAAATTATCTTATTATGGTTTTGACTCATTTGCGTTAAAATGGTTTGAGAGTTATATTACCGGACGTAAACAGTTTGTTCAGGTACGCGACGGTAGTGGTACAACATTAAATTCATCGACCGCAACGGTAGACAGAGGAGTTCCGCAGGGCTCCATTCTGGGGCCGTTACTTTTCATTTTGTATAGTACTGACATAGTAGAAAATATTAAATATTGTAAATATCACATGTATGCAGATGATCTCCAATTATATATCTCTTTTAAACCCCATAATACCATCCAAAACGTTGATCGGCTTAACTCAGATCTAAACCACATAGCCCATTGGTGTGATGCTAATAATCTAGTTTTGAACTCTGATAAATCGAAATTCCTTTTGTGCGGATCAAATAAGCAAATAAACGATATCCATCTTCATAGTCCACAAGTTTCTATTAAGGGCGATGTTTTAAAACTAGTATCAGAAGCTCGTAACTTGGGTGTTATTATGGATGGCAGGCTTCGATTCGAGAAGCACATGATAGAAATTATGCGTAACTGTTTTTATAGGCTAAAAATATTATACCGTGTCCGTGACTATGTAAGTGTTGATCTGCGAATCAAACTGTGTAAGTCTCTGATTTTGTCTAAACTTAACTATGCTGATTCTGTTTTTGGAGGTTGTTTACTAGGGCGCACCAGTAGATTAACGCAACGCATTCAAAATGCGAGTGTGTACTGTAAATTCTGAAAATCGATTTTTCCAAGTTGCGATTAATACCATTCGCATATTTTACCACTTTATTTTTTCTCAATAGCTACTTTTCCCGAAGGGCTTTCTAACCATTCGCATATTTTACCACTTTATTTTTTCTCAATAGCTACTTTTCCCGAAGGGCTTTCTAACCATTCGTATATTTTCCCATTATATTTATTTTTCAATTGGGTTCTTCTCCACTGCTCGACTATCATAAATATGAGGTAGGTTTAGGTTATGTTAGTTTTGCAGCAGGCCCGGAGGGCCAAAACCACCCAGAAATAGGAGCTCCGCTCAAGCGGAGCTCCGTCGACTCTGTTAAATTTAATTTTGATATTAAAAACATTGGTCAGTTGAGTTGGTTGAGAAATTAGAGAATTAAATATAGTCGGAAAAAATGCGAATGGTTAGAAAGCCCTTCGGGAAAAGTAGCTACTGAGAAAAAATAAAGTGGTAAAATATGCGAATGGTTAAAAAGCCCTTCGGGAAAAGTAGCTATTGAGAAAAAATAAAGTGGTAAAATATGCGAATGGTATTAATCGCCACTTGGAAAAAATGATTTTCGGAATATACAGTACACTCTCCAAAATGCCTGTGTTCGATTTTGTTTTGATGTACCCCGTAGATCACATATAACTCCATTTTTAAATATTAATAATATGTTAAACATGTCAAATCGACGAAACTTACAACTCGCTGCTCTAATCTTTGGAATTATAAATAGTGGTCAGCCATCTTATCTTTACGAAAAACTAAAACAGTCACAACGTCAGGTGAGGTTTGCCTCACTCTTAATCGGTACCCAGCACAGGACGACTGCTTTTCGTGGCAGCTTTCGCTACGCTGCCACGAAATGTTGGAATAATCTGCCACCGCCAATCAGAAACTCTAAAACCGTTACGAACTTAAAACATAAAATGAAACAATATTTATTAAATATCCAATTGGCCAACACTTAGCAGACGTCCTGTACCCATAACATGTGTTTTTTTTTTTTGCTCTCTTTGTTTTACAAGCTATTTAGTTGCTATTTAAAAATAATATAAAAGGCACACACTCACTCGCGCGCAGGCACACACAAACAATCAACCAAATACACACACACATAGGTACACGCAATAATTCAGAAGTCTAAAATAAACAATTGTAAATAATTTAGTTTAAGCATTAAGTACTCCTAAAAAATAGTAGTGAGATGGATTGGGAGCGCTCTCGTCTCTCTTCAATCCGCTGGCCCTGAAAACCAGCGTCAAGGCTAGTAAGCCTGACACCATGCTGAGTGGCAACCTTTTCGGTGTTAATTTTAGATTAAGTAGCTACTCTAAGTTTGTATTATTCTTTTATTTTTATAATGTTTTTGCCGTTTTTTGTTCATTTTATTTTATTTTAACACCGAATAAACGATTTCTATTCTATTCTATTCTATTCTTTTAGGAAACTCAACGCTATTGTTGTAGAATGTCAGATTGACTTTGGAACTAAGGTGGGTACCAAATTAAAGATCGTGACTGTACATTATAAGACCTTTTTCGATTGTGAAGGTAGCAAATTACTCCTCATTTCCATTGCCCCCTAATTTATTTCTGGCGGCGTCAACATTTCTGCATCACTTAATTCGCCAAAGTCACACATTCTCACAGATATAGATTAACTATTTAATTCCTTTCAACTTTAAAGAACTCCATGCAAAAGCAAAACAAATGAATCCCGCTATTTTGAAATGTTTTTTTTCACCAATTACAACCGTAGAATGGACCCGGGAACTTTAGGTGATACAGCCAATTTAAATAATTTTAATAATATTTAATAATAACTGGAAAATTCATAATTATTCCGATAAAAGTATTCATTATTTAATAATTATTTATGTCGATTTAACAATAATTAATTTAATGAAATTGAATGGCTGTTGGCCATTACCTAGATATTATACCGGTGCGCTTTTTTTAATTATTTTTTTAATTTTAATTTCCGCCATTTGCAGTGCGAAAAAGAACATTTTCATCAAGTTTCGGTAATCGATGTAGTTGCATCTTAGTGTTCACTTTAAAGTATCGGTCAACGACACACCCTTGTATTTAATGCCTCTCATTATGCACCAGCCACATCAACAACTATAACTACCCACGTATCAAAGAGTCCTCTAAATACTAAATTAAATAGGCCCCAATTCTAGTACCAATTGAAATTAGAATTGAGTCAATGCGAAACGTCAGCTCGGTGGGTATGCTTTGACAGAAGCTAGATATATATACAGTTGCAACGCAACGCTGTATTTGAAATTATGCTGAAATTACAAAATTAATTCGTCATCATCATCAGCTCCTTGCCCTTATCCCAATCATCTGGGGTAGGAGCAGCATGTTTTTTCCTTGCATTAAATATTAATTAAATTAATATATAGGTCATTTGCCTTCGTATTTTCCCATCTTAGAGTACATACTTTGACTATATGTGTAGATTAAGAAATATATTATGCAACTGTACATAATTACAGGCCTTAAAACACTCCTGAAAACTTGTCATAAAACTTGCGATCGGCTAGTTTTATAAAACCACTCTCGTGTTTTAAGATCCCTTGTTATGTATCAGTTAAATAATGAAAGCATAATTTTATCTCCTGTTAAATGTACGTTTGTTAGCCCTGGTAGGCAAAAGTGTATGTGTGTGTTGAGTTGAGTGTTGTTGTGCGTGCAGGCACACCGCTGTGGTTGCTGGTGCACGTGGCGGCGATCCGCAACGAGCGCGAGCTGGTGGTGCTGTTCCTGCTCACCTTCCGCGACATCACGGCGCTCAAGCAGCCCATCGACGCCGACGACCCCAAGGGAGGCGAGTACCCACACGCACACACACACACACACCTGACACCCCACTGCTTTAAATTTCCCTGGGTTTTGCAATAAAAGCCTACCTCTTAAAAGATCTCATACATACATACATACATTAAATCACGCCTATTTCCCAGAGGGGTAGACCGAGACCACTTCTTTCCACTTGCTAGGATCCTGACAAAACGTTGATTTGTGACCCATTGTCATATGTCATTAGAGATACCAAGTCAATATAGAAAACTCAACCTTACTCTTGTAGTCTTGTAGAATGTCAGATTGACTTTGGATCTAATTAAGGTATGAGTCACAACACTCGCAAATTTAGAAAGAAGGAATAGAAATATAATGCAGAATTTCATTTCCTGGCCCAATGCAATGGTGTAGTTTCCTTGCACATAAGTAATAAAATACATATATTACTGGCTGTGTCCCGCCACTCCGTCCGACTCGATCTTTAGAAGTTGTTTATCACTTATCACGTTTTCCTCAGGAACGCCCAATTATTCGTTATTTATTTATTTATTTATTGGTGGGAAATCCAACAGTTACAAATATAACATGTGAAACAAGAATAGGAAGCACAAAACCAATTACAGGATTTCACATGTAGTGACAGAGTAGCAAACTTAAAGTTTAGTAGGTACAAACTTCAAAGGTCCACGCACTTACACAAAAACACTAGCGCAAATAAAAGGTAAAATTAAAACTACTGCTACACACCAGCCAAAGGCAGATCGCCAAAAGGTTCACCTATGGTACAAAACATGCTCAAACAACACATGCTCCAAAAGTACTAGCAAATTTTATCGAAATCGGTTCAGCAATTTAGTCGAAAAAGTGTAACAATCAGACAAAGTTACTTTCACATTTATAATTATTGCTTAAGTATGGATATGGATTAGCAAAATGGGTATTGTGTGTGTGTGTGTGTGTTGTGAGCGGTGGCTGACCGCGCGTGTGTTGCAGCGGGCCTGTCGAAGTTCGCGAAGCTGGCGCGCTCGGTGACGCGCTCGCGCTCCGTGCTGGTGTCGGCGCTGCCGGCGCTCAAGGAGCCGCAGCGCCAGAGCCACCTCGCGCATGTCAGTACCGCACCACATGTACGCTCTCGCACCATCTTTACTATCTCTACTGTACTTGTTCTATACTTACTTATTGTTACTTATATACTTACTTACTGTTGTCTGCTTTAACACCCTTAGCTAGAATTCTTGTAATACCTGCGATTCTGTCGTCGGGGGAGTGTTCTCTCGCTCGACGCCTCGAGCGGCACTCGACTACCGCCTCGCCTAGCTTCGTCCTTCCTGTGGCGAGCCCCGGCTGACGCCGCGGCATGACGGTTGTGTGCGCAGGTGATGTCTCTGTCGGGCGACGTGCTGCCGCAGTACCGGCAGGAGGCGCCCAAGACCCCGCCGCACATCCTGCTGCACTATTGCGCGTTCAAGGCCATCTGGGACTGGATCATTCTGTGCCTCACATTCTACACGGCCATCATGGTGCCATACAACGTGGCGTTTAAGAACAAGACGAGCGAGGACGTGTCACTGCTCGTGATCGACTCTATCGTAGACGTGGTTTTCTTCATCGACATCGTGCTTAACTTCCATACGACGTTCGTGGGCGCGGGCGGCGAGGTGGTCAGCGACCCGAAGGTCATCCGCAAGAACTACTTCAAGTCCTGGTTCCTGATCGACCTCTTGTCGTGCCTGCCCTACGACGTGTTCAACGCGTTCGACCACGACGAGGACGTGAGTTGGTCGCCGTGTCGTGCGTGTCGTGTCGTGTCGCATGCGTGCATGATGTGTGTATGTGTGTGTGTGTATATGTGCGTATGCGTGTGCGGAGTCTGACGTGCATGCGTGTGTGCAGGGCATCGGCAGCCTGTTCTCGGCGCTGAAGGTGGTGCGGCTGCTGCGGCTCGGGCGCGTGGTGCGCAAGCTGGACCGCTACCTGGAGTACGGCGCGGCCATGCTGATCCTGCTCCTGTGTTTCTACATGCTGGTGGCGCACTGGCTGGCGTGCGTGTGGTACAGCATCGGGCGCTCCGACGCCGACTCGGGCCTGCAGTACTCGTGGCTGTGGAAGCTGGCCAACGTGACGCAGACGCCGTACTCCTACGTGTGGTCCAACGAGTCGGACGGGCCCGAGCTGGTGAACGGGCCCTCGCGCAAGACCATGTACGTGACCGCGCTCTACTTCACCATGACCTGCATGACCTCCGTGGGCTTCGGCAACGTCGCCGCCGAGACCGATAACGAGAAGATCTTCACCATCTGCATGATGATTGTAGCAGGTGCCGGACTCTTCTGTTATTAGCCGGAGCACGACCTCCCCCCTCCCCGCCCGCCCGCCGCGCGACCCCCGCGCAGCGCACTCTGCGTCGGGCGCCGCGCCTCCTGACACGTTCCTCCAGTTACCACTGACTTACCTTGCACCTTTATCGAATCAATT
>CAWYPN010000086.1:0-62344 GCA_963966035.1 Acleris laterana
CAATACCTAGGTACTATAACGCGTCAAAAGCAATATTGTTGTCGTAGAATAGAGGTCCAGGTGCCGCACGCTCGTTTGCCGTCTTCATGCTATAAAAAACTTTTTCTCAAACATGCTCGGAAAGAACGGTTTTCTGATTGAAACACAAGGACGAAAAGTGCCTCATTTTACTCCTAGGAGTAAAAAAACATATGAAAACACTTTCCGTCCATGTCCATATTTTTCTTAAAAATGCTGTCAGTTGCATACAAAATCAAAAGGACCAAGACAAAAATCCAAACAGCCAAGGTAACTGCTCGCTTTTTTAACACAGTGCGTGTGTTTATTTTTGAACTTGCATTCCAGTGTCTATGGTCAGTATTTAAAAACAATTGACAGTCGGTAACATTCGTTCGTTCTGCATATTATGTGAAACCAAATGTGAAACTATTGTTGTGCGCAATACTTACTACAAAAAATGAGCCCAAGGGACGAAAGCGACCAAATAGGTACCATACCGCCTATATTAAAACCTGAACTGCCTCCAGGAAAAACTATAAAGTTTTTATTTACAAATTGCCCAAACATGACCAACATAACTTATAATGTGAATTAAATTAAATTAATTGCTTTTTAAAATGTATTTGTGTTATTTCCTCACATGTTTGAGAAAAGCATTATGTATGCCGCGGCGGAAACCACCTCGTCAGGGAAACCCTTACTTTCCGCGCTTAGGCAACAATGTACTATTCTACATGTGAAACCTTGTTCGAAATCATTGCTGTGGCTTCAGGACTACATCCAAACACTCCATTAGTCTTACCTATCGACGTGAGCAGGCCCGCAGCATGGCCAACGCCGCGCAGAGCGCTCATGGCGCCTGCAGCGGGCGGTTGGGCGAGGGCGGCAGCGGCGCCGGCGTGGCGTCCAGGTCGCACGCGGACAGCAGCCGCACCAGCTCGTCGGCCGTCGGCCCGCCGTCCGGGACCGGCGAGTCTTCGCCCTCCGCTGCAAACATACCTCATTTAGCGGACGGGACTAGGATGTCTTTAATTACTTAAAGTAAGTACAGAAGCGGGTACCGTGGACAGTTCCTTAGATATTAGGACGCTCAGAAAAGGAACCTGTCACTAATACACTGCGTCGGCTAAAGTGTCAAACCTCGTAACTCCATTTTTTTTCAAAATTACATTTTGATACCATTTTATTACTAATTTCTGAATGCTGCCAATGGCAAAACTGCTAAATCCTTTAAAAAAGCAGTTTCAGTTTAAAATGTGAAACAGAAATCCACGTAACTCCGGGCCGCCATGTTTGGTGGTGAAGTTTTTTGTCTCCTGTAAAATTTGGTCTGAAGGAGTTACGAGGTTTGACACTTTAGCCGATGACTGGTAAACGTCTTCGCCTAAGTGTGCAAAATGTGGTTACAGAATTATCAAAAAGTTTTTATAGTTTTTGAAAATTCTGTAGCTCTGCCTACCCCACTCTGGGAATAAAGGCGTGAGTTTATGTATGTAGAAAAGGAACATGAAGAAATGCCAAATTGATTGAAACCGCCAAGAATGGCAGCGTCTGGAGCAGACAAATGTACGGTCACGAGCGTTAATTTGGGACCCATTTCAAGAAAATATGCTTGAAGTCGTCAATGTCATTAGAGATGTCAAGTCATTTGTAACTTTTAGGAAATCAAATCTCGTGACTGTACATACTTTTGAAAACGGAGGAGGTTGGACGAAAAACTTGACCAACTAGGGAACAGACTGCCGTCCGATGTATACTATACCATTACAATGATAATGGTATATTGTCCTCAGTGTCCTCGCACATTCACCGTTTAAATCGGTATATCAGTATACTGTCCCTTTACTTTCTCATTCTCGTATCTGATCGAATAGTTAGATAGGAGAAGCACTCATGTTCCCTAAAGAATAAAGACTACTTTCCTATTTAACTATTTGATCAGATACGAGAATGAGAAAGTAAAGGGACGATATTAGTCACATGAGAGTGAAACGCCAGAACTCTTGAGTAACGAAGTAAGCCGGTCGTCGTTGCCGAAATTAGCCATGCTAACTTTTTAAATATGTATGGAAATCTCAAAACCATTTCGAGAAACAAGCTTTCGGTACAGTTTCTGTATATCAGATTTAAAAAAAAGTCTCACATTATTAAGATATTCGTTGAAATGTTTTGACCTTCAAATGACCTTTCTGTGAGTAATCAAACGAATAATGGATTATGATTCCATTGCCATATTTAAAAAAAAAACCGACTGACGTCTGTCTAGTCTATATCAAACACAAATTTGACATTGACGTGTCGTTTCTTTTCGTAAATTATTTGTTTATTATAATTAATAAATGCAATCTAATTTATACGAGTACTCAATGGTCAAGACTTTATTGTTAAACCATTGTGTAAAAGTAAAGTGTTTGTTTTAAGCAGGTACATACGAGTACATTTAAATGATCTTCACAAGAAAACTGCAAATAGTTCTTGAAGTATTTTTGCTTCACTTCTCGACACCATTCCTCTCGCCGTCGTTCCGGGATTGGTACGAATAACAAATCCGGGTTATCCCTGCTGTTATTCGGACATAAAGGGACGAAACACTTGTGGCCTTCCATTTCAAACAAGTTCAGATAGTGATTTCAAAATTTTTTGAGCCCATCCTCGGTGACGTTGACACCTTGATGTTGACTTTACCATAGACTTTACTGTAATTTCTTTTTATGCAGGCGAAGACTACATTATCCATTATGCGTTTGATGACGTCACGTCAGCAATAAATTAATATATTTTTTTAATGTAGATAGGATTAATTAAAAACAAAAATACCGAAATTACTTTCTTAAAATAGTCTATATCTATCAAATAAATTATAAAAACCATACAAAAAAAATATGAAGCATGGCCAATTGGCATGAAATGGATTGATCGATTGATTGAGTACGCTTTTGCTATTAATTGGTGATCTATATGGCGAAAATAGTAGAATGCTAAAGAACAATAGTACTTATGTCGAACATTATTACTAACTATCACTTTGATACACTGATATGCGTCATATCGTATGCTTTCATTTCCCTATTCTGAAACTATAGACAGTAAACATCTGGAGTGTAGAGTTACCAGTGCCGCCGCCGCTGCCGACGGACAGCGCGGGCTTGGCGGCCTTGTCGATGGCGCCGGTGAGGTCCCACATCTGCGCGGCGCCCGAGCGGTGCCCGCACAGCAGCAGGCGGCGCGGCCGCAGCGCGCCCTCGCACTCCACCACCATGAAGCACGACACCGCGGACCCGTCCACTGACCGGATCGTGCACACCCTGGGGAGACGCATTCTAGGTCAGACGATGCAAACAATGGTGTAACTGCCGAACAACATTTAATCTCCAGTAAGTGACAGCGAGTGCCAAACAGCAGTGTTCGCATTGTTGTGTTCCGGTTTGGGGATAAGACAGCCGGTGAAATGACTAGCATAGAGGCATTCCATCTTAGTCCTCAGGGTTGGTCATGCATTTGCAGTCTTAGGATTGCTCTGCAGTCTTGTGAATGCGAATGTCTATGGGTCACAGTTTCCACGTACCATCAGGTGGCCTGTGTGCTCGTTTGTCATCTCTATGCCATATAAAATATATATATAAAAATATATAAATATATATAAAAGTGAACCCTTACACCACCGTAACATGGTCTGCAACTTTGAGGACATGTGTGGAGTTGGCGTCCAAGATATGGTGGTAGATTTGTGGACTTACTGTTTTTTAATTTTGCGCGTGGCTCTCGGTTATGGATGAATGTGATTCTGATTATCTCTTATGCCGCGGCTAGATATTCTTACAATGGCCATAAATTATTAAGGTGTTAATGGACGATTCAAGAGTCTTGAAGTATGAATAGGTACTGGAACATATCGATTAGGTTTTTTTGAAGAAAAAAAACGTCGCGATAAGTGAACTTGTGAATTAAATAGGTAATTAAATATGTGAATGCTGCTTGCATACCTTTTTCCATTGGAAGCTAAACGGACGTATAGTGTATCCGTGTCCGGTACAACTTTTTGTATGAAGATCTGTTCTTCGTCTTGTTCTCCGTAAGGTCCTACAAGAAAAGGTATTAATATACGACACGCTCTTTATCAATTATGAGGAAAGTAAAAACAAAGGTTATAATATTTTTGAGAAAAAATCTAAAGTCAAATACTAGGAGTGCATAAATATTAATAGTACATCGCTGTGACGTGTGGGAGACATCCGCGCTGTGTCGTGTGTACATGCCGGTGCGCCGCACCGCCTGTGATCTAAGTCGCGCTACGCACCTCCTAATTACCGCTGCGGTCCTGGTACTTTATTTGAACATGCAATTACTTTGCTTCCCTAGGGTGGACATATATCACTTTCATCCCGCTTCTAAGATAAACAATGGCCTACTTTCAGAGTATGAGACATGAAAAAGACACCCATTTTTACTAGGATCCCAGAATTGTAATCTAACCTCCTTACCTTTAAACGTGGAATAAGCTTGGAATAGTTTATGCCATGCTTTGTCACTTTCTGTCAGATGCAAATGTCACAATTACAGATGAGGACTAAGCATGGCATAAACTATACCACGCTTATTCCACGTTTATAAGTAAAGGGGTAAAAGTGTCAAAGTGTTAGTGTGTGTGTGGGTAATTCCCTCCTGGTGGTAGTTACCGCAGTCGTTGTGGGGCTGGGCCGTGGGCGCCTCGAGCGCCAGCACCTTGAACGCGGCCTTGGGCGTGGTGCCGGGCTGCGTGGAGATCATGCCGCGGAACCGCGTCACACGCCATGACCGCACGTGGTTGTACTCGCTGCACACCGACACAAGGTAGTTCTCCGAAAGGGACACCTACGGGCAAGAAGCGATTGACTATACATTCAACACCTTAACTATATCCCAACAAGATGGTGCGTAATTATTAGGGTAAAGACTTTTGAAGCATAGCGTGGTTTTAGAATCCATCAACATCAACAACATTGTAGGTCAAAATGAAGGTGGTATGAAGATAATAATTAGGAAATAGCGACTCCATGTATTTTAGAACCATGGTATGCCACCAAAATCCTAACACTAGTAATTATTAAGACTGCACCGAGCAAACGTCGAGCGTCCTCATTACAATTATTGTGTTTAATATTCCGCGGAGAAAGCATTGTCGGCGAGCGATCAAGATGTTATTCAAAATTAATATACCTAAGTATATAGTTTCTGTACAATTTAAAATTAAAACCATAAACAAAAGAATATTTGTTATGTTTAAATGGTTTTCATAGTAAATAATCAATATTTTTAATAAATATTGCCGTCCTTAAATATCTACTTCTACTAAACGTTCTCGCAACGTTCACAAGGCATTCTTTAAATATTATAACGACTCAACCGTTTTCTGATTCATGCAATTGTTATTTCTTCACCGTTAATAAAACAATTTTTTCAGTGTCGTAACCAAGCACATGTATTAACAACTGGTGTTACCTTCCTGCTCTACAAGTCCGGTAGTACCGCGGAACCAAAGAACTACCGACCCATTACATGCTTACCTACCATCTACAAGCTCCTTACATCAATTTTGAGCACAAAATTAAACGCACATTTTGTTGCAAACAACGTTATGGCTCTCGCTCAAAATGGATGTAAGGTTGGGTCTCGCGGTACTAAGGAGCTCCTCCTCATAGACATGACCATTTGTCAGCAAGTCAGGCGAAACAAGGCGGCCCTTTCGGCTGCCTGGATTGACTACAAGAAGGCTTATGACTCGGTGCCTCACTCATGGCTCGAAAGGATCTTAGAGTTGTATAAAGTTGATGCAACTTTGAGATCCTTTTTAGGTGTGTGTATGAGGCAGTGGGTCACAGTCCTTCGTCAACCAGGTGGTCGAGATGTCCCTTCTGATTCACCTAACTTGATAAGGATTGAAAGAGGCATTTTCCAGGGTGACAGTCTGAGTCCTTTGTGGTTTTGCCTAGCCTTGAATCCTCTTAGCTCTTTGCTGAAGGATTCCGGGCTTGGCTATCGACTTCGTAGAGAGGCTGAAGTCATTTCCCACTTATTGTTCATGGATGACCTCAAACTGTTTGCATCTAAACGCCAAGATCTTATCGCACTATTAAAAATCACACAAGACTTTAGTAGTGCGATCAAGATGGAATTCGGTGTAGATAAGTGTGCGGTCATGCATGTTCAACGAGGGAAAGTTGTAAATTCATCTAATTTGCAGCTTTCTGAGACAATGACTCTCAAATCTCTCTCTGAAGTTGAAACCTACAAATATCTTGGTATGTCACAGTCTTTGGGTATTGTGGACAGCGATATTAAGCAGTCAGTGAAGGAACGTTTCTTCTGTCGCTTGACAAAAGTTCTTAACAGTCTTTTATCGGGTGGCAATAAGGTGCGCGCCTTCAATGGCTGGGTGATACCGCTGCTCACATACTCCTTTGGCATACTAAGGTGGACTCAGACTGAGCTGGACGCCCTGGATAGGAGGGTCCGTCTACTGCTTAAATCACATCGCATGTTGCACCCACGCTCATCTGTTATGAGATTGTACATCCCGAGGAAATGTGGAGGTCGAGGCATTTTAAATGCCAAGAATCTTCACAACCGCGAGGTGTGCAATCTCAGGGATTATTTCCTTCACAATGTGTGTGGGATGCATCGTGATGTGGTTGCAGTAGACAGAAGCCTCACGCCTCTCTCCTTGGCAAACGAGAACTGGCGCAGACCAACGGTGTTGAGCACTGAAGACCGCAAGAACATATGGAAGAGCAAGGAGCTGCACGGACGCTTCTACCGGGCCTTGACAAGGCCCGAAGTAGACTTTTTAGCGTCCGTGAACTGGCTACGGTTTGGTGACCTCTTTGGGGAAACCGAAGGTTTTGTCTGTGCAATTGCTGACGAGGTCATAATGACAAATAATTACCGGAAATATATTCTGAGGGATGGCACGGTTGATATTTGTCGAGCATGCCGTTGCCCCGGCGAGTCCCTCAGACATATAATTTCCGGTTGTTCGCATTTGGCCAACAGCGAGTACTTGCACAGACATAACCTTGTGGCCAGGATCATCCATCAGCAACTTGCTCTTCAATATGGTCTTGTTGAGTCTGAAGTGCCGTACTATAAGTACACACCGACGCCAGTTCTCGAAAATGGTCGTGCTACGCTCTATTGGGATCGATCTGTCATCACGGACAGGACTATTGTCGCCAATAAGCCTGATATCGTTTTGATAGATCGATCTCAACGCCGGGCAGTGCTCGTTGACGTCACCATCCCGCATGATGAGAACCTCGTGAAGGCTGAGAAGGACAAGCTCAACAAGTACCTTGACTTGGCTCACGAGGTGACCGCCATGTGGGATGTTGACTCGACGATCATTGTCCCAATAGTTGTTTCGGCAAACGGTCTTATAGCGAAGAGTCTTGACCAACACCTCAAGAGACTCTCGCTAGATGGCTGGATCAAAGGCCAGATACAGAAGGCAGTACTTCTCGACACGGCACGTATTGTGAGGAGGTTCCTCTCTCTGCAGCCCTAACCACCGGTAGCTTGAGCCCTGCCCCGCTGCCGGCGGCATTCGTAGGTTAGGTTTTTTATAATGTTTATTTTTTATATTAGTATTGTTATTTTACTTTTATAATTGAATATTTATTGTAAAAAACCTAATTTACAGAAAATTAAATAAATACTTAAAATAATAATAATAATCATTTATTTCAAATTAAATGAACAACAATATATAGTATAAAAAGCAAAACAGTCAAAGATCTTAGGTCTAGGAAATAAAAATTACATGATGTCTAAGCTAGGTGACAAAAAAAAAAATTGCAACCTGTGTTTTAGACATTAATTAAGCCTAAAATCTAAATCTAAATACAATATACCTTTAAACAGTAATAAACGCTTATAAACGCTTACCTATATTAGTAATTAATTAATTACATCAAAACATTAATAATGAGCAGAAAATAAAATAAAGAAATAATCTACAAAACATTATAATAAAATCACTTGTCACCTTGCAATCGTCAGCAGATTTTCCGTGTCAACATACGATAGACCTAGAAGCCATGTCAGTACTTTGGCTTTACACATTTTTAAATTTAGGTTATAGATGTTTAGAATTCTATTAATTTTGTTATATAAATAAGGGCCAAGAAACGGGAAGAATTTGTGTGCGAAGGCGTGGGAGGTGCTGTTTGGGACAAAAACTATGTCTTTGCGTCTTTTGTTATTAATTTCAGGATTGTACGGTGCAGCTGTATGTTGTTTTAGAGTTAGTGACAAGATGAAAAGTTGCCGGACAGTTAGGACATTGCATGATTGGTACAGCTCCATTGTTGGAAAAAGAAAGGGCCTGAAGGTTGAAACCTTTAAAACAGCTCTCTGAGCTCTTTCTAAGGTAAGTAGTGTAGTCTTTGCTGCGCCACCCCATGCAGAAATGCAGTAAGTAAGTACAGATTGACATAGAGCTACGTAAACCTGATTGATGATTTTTTTGTTGGCGACATAACGGAGCTTTTTAAAAATAAACATGAGTTTGCGGACCCTGTCAGCGATTGTATCTATGTGATGACTAAAATTAAGATTAGAGTCGATCACAACACCAAGATATTTAATAGAGCTTATTTTAGTTATGACTGGACAAGAATCGCAATCGTTATAATTAGTAAGGGAGCACTGATGAGCTCGAATAGTTCGTGCAGTAGTACAAGTAGGTTGTTGGGAGTTCCTTATAGAAAAAGCAACGTATTTTGTTTTGTCAGGATTAAGGGTTAGTAGATTATGATGGAGCCAATTGGACACAGTGTGAAAACCTTTTTGAGCAGAATTGTAAACATCCTCCCACGAGTTACCCGAGAAAAGGAGGACGGTATCATCGGCGTACGAAATCGATATGCCGTCTTGTAAGTTTAGGTCACACAGATCATGCAAATATATTAAAAATAGGGTAGGGCCCAAAATACTACCTTGGGGGACCCCAAAATCCAGCCGATGGTCAGCACTGAAGCAGCCACCTAATTTTACACGCTGAAAACGGTTACTAAGATAATCTTTAAAAAGATTCAGTTGCGTACCTCTAATTCCTATGTTTTCCATTTTATGGAGAAGGATAGGAACCGAGACCGTATCAAAAGCTTTGGCTAAATCCAGAAAGATTCCTAAGGTTTTAATTCCTTGGTCAAGGTTTGACGAAATGAGATGTTCATGTAATGTAATGTAATGTAATGTATGATTAATGTTTGATTTACCTTGGTGATGGTGCTCTGGTGAACGGTGAACGTCTGGAAGAGCTGCGGACCGTGTCCGACCGTTTCTGGATGCTGCACGATCACACGAACGGAGCCGTAACGCGTGCCATACGCTATTTCAATCCAGTTGCCGCATAAATCTAAAAATATACATCGGTTTGAAGTGATTGACATCCCTAAGAGAGACCTTTAGTGAGACCTGTTTGATAGGACTACTAGTTATAGTTGTAAAAATGTTAAGAATAACAATACTTACTCGTTTTTGGGGTAAGGTATACTGATATGGCCGTGATTGGTTCTTGATTAGGGTCCTTGTATAGCTGTGTCACTAGCAAATCGTTGTCTTTCATGCGCAGTGGGAATTTCTGCATATCTGTAACAATAGAAAGGTTTTTAATGGGTATAGGTAATTTGAGAACGGTGGCGTAAGGCTGCCTGTCCACTAGATGGGAGCGAAGCAGCGGAGTAAAAGGTCCACCAATGGGAATAGTTTATTTTCCTAGCCTTGCTTAGCGCAGCTCTCCTATTGGTGGATTTTTTTCTCGCTCACCGCTCCGTTCCAGTGGACAGGCAGCCTAACGCTAGATCTGCAGACTGTGTACGGTCACGAGCGTTAATCTGTGACCCATTTCAAGAAAAATAAGCTTGAAGTAGCCAATGTCATTAGAGTTGTCAAGACATTTGTAACTTTTAGGAAACTTAACCTTATTGTTGTTAGTTAGGGCCGAATTTTAAGTAGGTACCCGAAACCGACGTGCGTGCGTGACTCGTGTATGAATGTGGAAGAAGCGAAAGAAATTTGTCAAGATCGTAGCAAGTGGAAAGAAGTGGTCTCTGCCTACCCCCTGGGAAACAGGCGTGATTTAATGTATGTATGTATGTGTATGTATTGTTGTAGAATGTCAGATTGACTTTGGACCTAAAGTGGGTACCAAATTAAATCTCATGACTGTACAAGGCCTGCTACGTTGCTTATGGTTTGGACATATACGCTTGTGGCGTTCCACGGCTGTCAGCCAACAAGAGCTTGTGTTGCCAATCGCGTAGGGGCAGATCAAGGGTCATGGCGCCACACCCACCTATATAGTTGATGGCGCCGGTGGCGGTGCCGAGCAGCAGGAAGGAGCCGGCGGTGTCGTGCGTGCTGAGGTGCGCCACGTCCTGCGTCTGCCAGTGCTGCGTGCTGGTGTGCCACACGCCGGCCTTGCTGCGCGCGCCAGCGCCGCTCAGCGCCACTAGCTGCGGCCCCACGAACAGCAGGTGCTCCACGCGGACACCCAGGTTGAAAGTTCCTAGAAATGTAATACGTCGATTGACACTTATCTTGTATGAAAATTGTTTTTAAGAGCAACTAGGATAACATTTATTTATTTATTGAAAAGTATATTTACACAGCATTACAGAATTACACCAATACACTGCGAAACTAATATAAAATTAAACTAGACTTAGGGGTATAACTCATAGAGGAACACTAGTAGGCCTGTCATCCATCTCCTCGCAAAACTTTAAGCACTCCCGACACACAGCCATCCATCGCCACGCAAAAACATCCCATTCCGGTGCTGACACCAAGAGCGCATTAAGCAGTGTAAGGGCACGAACAGACGGCGAGTTCCGGTGCGACACAGTACGTGCAACAGGCGCGTCCAACAGGCAACGCGTACGGGCTCTAAGGGTAATCCTGTGAACCTGGGGAACACGCAGTCTCACAAGCTGCTCCACCAGCTCCAAACAATCGGACTCTCCCCGCAGAACACGACACACAAAGGTCAGCAAGCTGAAATTGCGCCTCACCTCTAGTGAATTAAATCCCAAAGTTCCAAGTAGGAACTTTGTGGGATATAAGTAAGGGTAATAACCAAACATTTTGCGATAGAGCATTCTTAGAAAGGTTTTTTGGACCTTCTCTAAGAGTAAGCTGTAGGTTGACTCGTGCGGGTTCCAAACAATTGCGGACGCTTCCAGTTTACTTCGCACCAAAGCGTTATAGAGCACTGTTATAGTCCCAGGATCATGGAACAATCTGACACTACGAGTAACAAAGCCTAGTCTACGAAAACAGTCGACAGCTAGGGACTTAATATGATCATGGAATGTTAGACGACTGTCAAACACCACACCCAGATCCTTAACCAAGCAGACCCTGTTAATAGGCTCGGTCCCTAACACGTATTGATAGTGTAAGGGAACACTAGCACGACTGAAGGTGCACACGCTACACTTAGCTATATTGAAATGGAGCTTGTTGTTTCCACTCCACCGGAACACCGATGTAATATCCTCTTGGAGCGACTCGCAATCTGCAACTCGTTCCACCCCATACACCAATTTCAAGTCATCGGCATAAAGAAGGCATCTTGCATTTCTAACCTTAGATTCAAGGTCATTAACCATGATCCGAAAAAGCAGAGGTCCCAGTATCGAGCCCTGGCTAACGCCAGATCGAGTGTGAGGATAGCGGAACAATATTGTTTTTGAGCTGTTATCGTATCGTCAACGTTTTGATAGCTCATATTTACTTGACAGTAATGGTGGTCAAGCGAAAACACCATAACACGTCAAACGCAATATTGTTTATCGTCGTTGAACATAGAATAGAGGTTCTGATATAACGGTTTAAAAAATGACATGGCGGGATATTGCTACTAATTTATCTACTGCACTCGTATGTGAAAGACTATTTCTTCACTGTAAAGTATTTATGTTTGCCTCGGCGGAAATAGATGGAACCGTATACTCTCAAAATGTAGAGGTTTCACTTCGTTTCGGCCCTCTACTGTTCGTGCATCTATCGCCCTACTTTCCACCATGTACAACAATTTGACCATTTGTACTTAATGTAATATTGACTGGAAACTAAAACACCAGCTATAAAACTGTTTACGCTAGGCATGATAATCAAATTTAACTTTATATTACTTAGAAAGACATTAGTCAGGCGCGAATCCAGCCCACAAAAAAAGGTTGTGGTCCACCCGAAAATCGGCCAAATGCGTCAGAGTATGATCTCGCTCATGATCAGTTTAGTGCATGCCTGACATATTCTTACAAAGGAGATGTTTACAAAATAAAGGAGATGTATGCGTTCCGAATCACGTGCGATTCATTAAATTTCATATTAATTTTATTAAGGTGTAGGATATAATATCATCACCCTATCGATCTCTATAGAACGCGAAAGTATGAGGTCGCAAGTCTATTAGGGTTGTGGGCATGCCCATCGTGTCCACAACGGGTGCGCCAAAGTTCATATTAAATTGCAAATTAGATTATTGGAACTCCGAAAATGTATCTCATACCATTTTACAACCTAATGATCACTTCATAATCGTCATATTTTTATTTAATACTAATGATCGGAGCTTATAATCATCTGAACTTATAACGCCAATATTCATAGAACCGTACACTATTCAGAATTTCTAAAATATCTCACGTGTAGAAAAAATTAGGTTAGGTTAGGTTAGATTTAAAAAAATCAAAAAAAGTCAGAGTTTTTTGAAAAAATGGATTATGAGTTGCGATACTTAACACTTAAAAAATTATGAACAATAAAGTATGAGCAAAATTTTTCGGTGTAATGATAGTCACAAATCGTTATTTGTATAAAAATTCGAAAGACCAATTTTATATGAGCCAATATGGACCCGTCCACAACGGTGGGTCCACGCTTGACAGCTACAGCTCACCAACTAAGGTCCTCCGCACCGGCTCGCTGTGAGTGGAGAAGGCCCAGAGCCGCACGAGCGGGCCGCTGGCGATGCCCAGCATAACGTCGGTGCCCGCCGCGCCGGCGCCGCTGGCCGTGGCCCCGCTGCCGCCCGTCTTGGCGTTCAACGCGATCCGCTCGATCACGGAGTCTTGGACAGGCGACTGGAATACGACGTACCAGCCGCACGAGTCTGTCAGTCTGGAAACGTGTATGTTTTCGCAAAATCTGCTGATATTGTCCCCGTGTAATACACACAGAAAAGTTGACTCTCTGGCGTTTAGGCGAAATAATTTTGATTAAATATTATACCTAATAACCTTTTGCTGCTGACAATTTATTTTAGTGACAAGTATTAATAAAAAACAATCGTTTTTTTGGGACATGCAAATTTAGAAAGTGATACATTCAACCATTTGAATATGTTTCTCTCAAATACCAGGCACCGGAGTTGACATGCTCCATAAATTGAGGGTAGATAGGTAGAACAGTGGTACTCCTTTGCCAGAAGTGCCAGAACACAGCACTCTACTCAACCCATCTGCTTAAAGTCACTTTGAACTGATACATAATTATATAAAGAAAGAGAAAAAAACTGGAAACAGATCAGCTGTTTACAAATTGATTACATGAGGTATATATCACAAATAGGTATAATTACTCTTTTAAACTGCACTAATTAAAATAACATTACGTACCTGTATCCAGTAACAAAGTGTGTATATGCCACTGCTATCCAATTATGATGTGCTTTTATAATCTGTACTTTCATACTGTCAGCCCAAGTGTTGTTTACTGGAAAAAATACTTAGTGGTTAAAACAAATGCTTTTATTTCCAAAACGCTTTTTACCATGGAACTTACATTCTGGTGGACGGAGCCCTTTGTAGCACTCTGCGTTACCCAACGAGGCAGCTCTGGAGTGTCCTCGACCACACCTGCTGGAACAAAATAAAGCAAAATATGTACATACACATACATACCGTCACGCCTTCATCCCAGAGTGGGGTAGGCAGAGCTACAGAATTACCAACAACTTTAACAGCCAGTTGTTAATTCTGTAACCACATTTTGCACAAACAGGCTAAGATGTATATCATGTGTATATTAGTGACAGGGTGCAAGCCCATCGCCTAAAAATACTACAAGCCTTTAATCCCTTAGTTGTCAGTGGAGTGGTACTATTCTATTCTGCCGGCAACCACACGGCCAAAATATGTAAGTTTGTAATTATATCAAACTGGCGTGGGCGAATGGAATTGGTGAAGATAGCGAGAACCCTATGGATTGGGACGGTAAGGTATATCTGAGTATTGTGACTATTACTTTTTCATAATTAATTCTTCTTTTTTTATCTATATTGTATTGTTTTTCTTTTGTAAGTCCTATAAGTCAATCAAATGATATGATATATGATAATGATATTAAATCAAATCTATATTAGTTATAAATTTTCCAATCCATAAATCCGCATCACACCACATAGTTAATGTATATGTGTACATTTACAATGTAGTGGGGCAACAACAGTTTAAACAAATATACCTTATCTGATCCTGTGATGGTATTCTCCCCACAGTTCTGAGGTCCAGGGAGGAGTTTCTGGAATGTGTTCTGGATGAGACATCTGCGTTGGACGCAGTGGAGCTCTTGCGGGAACATCCATTGCCGTTTCTGCTAGATCCATTACTCGGCAATGGTGTGTTTACTAAAAGTTTTGTCATAAATCATATTGTTAAGTTAAATAAAGTAGATTATTTTTGTCGCATTATAATCTTTTCTGGAATTTTTAGTTTGTGAAGGCATTTATATGTAACTGAATTATTATTGGTTTTTATTTAATTGCTGTAAACCAGTCCAATAAAATTTGCTGCACAAAAACTGTCTGTAAATCATCAAAAATGTCTGTGAAAAAAAAATGCATTGAAATACATTTCAAACAATAATAACATCATGGCCTGCACATTTTATTGCCATTTGGATCACTTTATCATACCAAAATTATATTTACTAATAGTGTTATCTGATAATAATAACTGATTGCATTATCAACACACACTGAAGTAAGATGTGATTACTCTTTACGTGCTAGACATAATATTATCTTATTGCAATGTCATTAGCTTCCTGAAAGCTATAAAACTGATATTGAAACACAACAAAAACAAATCTTTAGAACTTGTCTTGACGTGGCAAACATTAATTATCAACCACACCAAAATGGACACATAAGGGTGATGGCACACTTAAACACGCACAACCGGATCAGCTCAAAGTGAGACATTGAAAAATGACTTTAACTTGTGTTGGGGTTTAAAAATGTATCATACTAGCACTAATCAAAGCTCACTTTTCAATGTCTTACTTTGAGCCAATCCGGTGCCGAGTGGTCATGTCTGTGCCAACCTTAAAGCTACTTACAAGGAGGTGGTAGATATCCGTAGAACAGCACATCTCCACAGGAAGAATGGTTCATTTCATCGCACAGGGCCAGTCTCCGGCTGAGAGGAGTGATTCCAAAGTAGTCGCACTCATGTCTGAGGGCCCTGATATTTACGTTATTAAGGTCTATGTCCCTGGTTCTGAGGAAATTTAAAATCAGACCGAACAAGTTGGGGTCCCTGTCTATGAAGATAGCTCCGGTCTCATCTCTGACTGTAGGTATGCGTCCGCTCAGTAATGCAGTGAAAAATGTATCTGGCACCCATGTCAGCGTATGCCACGATGTGGCAAATCTATAAGGGATTAAAATTAATTTAACAGGTGTATTTAAAGTTTGTCATTCCTATTAATACTGAAAACTCATACTCATCGCCTTTGATATCAACTTAAAAATATTTAGGGCTGATTTTTCAATCTCCAGACAATTCTATCCGTCAGGTAAATTGTAGCTCTGTCCTTTTCTTTGTCATAAGAAAGATAAGGACAGAGCTACAATTTACCTGACAGATATAGTGTTGTCTGGAGATTGAAAAATCAGCCCTTAAACAAAAGAAACATGCAATTCAAGGCTTTGTCAAGAGGCTTTCCTGTCTTTCTTTATTTAGGCCAAAGGCCGCCCCTCATTTCTCCAGGCATCTCTTGTGCTGGCTTTACCTTGTTATATTATATGATTAGTAATAAGTACCTACGTTTTATCTGGCTTACTATAGATATTAAACAAACTAATTTCCTAAAACCAACACCTAATTCTTATCTTATTGCTAAGCAAAACATAATAATGTTTTATCCTATAAGAAAACATAGTTCCATCGATGTAACGCAGTACCGGCTGTTTAATTGTTCGGAAAAATCGCAATATCAATGTAAGAGAATATTCAAGTATAACGAATGTTACATTCCCTCGTAATAAAAAGCCACGACATGCTGACACAACAGCTACTAAAAACCTCCCGCAAAACGAAAATAGATTACCTACTCGAATAATAACTGAGATAATACGTTCACAATATAGCTCTCTACTTACATCTTTAATGATTATAGAACTTACCTAGTCCCTCCGATGTTCAAGTTAACAATTTCCTGATAATTAGACATTTATACCAATAAAACAATATCCTTTCGAATACTTTGCAGTATCTTATACGTGGATAATTAAATAATTTTACTTTCTAAACCAACTGAATCATAGTTTATAGGTCCCCCGTCAACAAACAAAACCCCGTTGCAATAAAATCGCTTAACTGTCAATGTCATGTCACCGTCACGTCAGATTGTTACTACGAAGCACTAAATTCGAAACTTTATGTGCCCCATCCCTTTCATTAAATACAAAGACTGCTTAAGAGAGAAAGAGATAACATTACGGAACTTAAAACGATGATCTTTGACGTAAGGCCTCGAAGCAGTTTTATAAGGGTTCCGAATGACACGTTATACATGATCGGGGGTTCCGTAGGTAGTCAAAATATAATAACTAGGTTTCAGTCCATTTGTGTGTCTGTACGTCGTAGACAATATGTATGTATTTCTATTTCGCAACCAATTTTACAAGACAGCTGTCGTAGTATATTAATAAAAAATTGGAAGTTTAAAACAAACTCAAAATCTTTGAAAAGCGACTAAAACTAAAAACGTCTGCATATTGGATTTCCCATAACTACCTATACGACGAAGGATTGCAAAAACTTGTCCGTCGAATCTTTAGACAATCGAGAGAGGGATGGAGCTAACGTCAATTTTCAAAATAGATGCTCTGCTCAGTTTTTGATAGTTAATAGATTGTGGGTCATAGCACGGCTACCGTTAAGAATATAATTCTTGTTTGTATTAGGTACTTTCGTTTTTAATACTTTGTTAATCAATGAATCTTGTCTTGGTATCTATAATTGCGACACTCAGGCTCTAATACTAATAATATATAATAAATCTAATACCAGTACCAGGAACCCCACCATATCGCGGAAAAGATATACTTAAGCTATCTTTACCATTACAGCACCTGCGCACCTCCATAATCCCCCATCATGGCGTTCCATAATCTCTGCCTACCCTATTGGGAGACAGGCGTGAAGGTATGTATGTATGTATGTACCATTACAGCTCAAAGATTTAAAAGTATTTGTGGGGTACCTGCTAATTTCAGGTTTCTATTTTTCTGGTCAGGATTGCGAAAACCGTGCTTAGCTCTATTACTGCTTTGCTTACTCTAAGTCTTATTATAAATTAGAGCTTTTGTGTGAACCCTCAGTACATCGAATTATTATACATAGCGACCCGCCCTCGCTTCGCTTCGGTTTATATGAGTTTTCTGTAACACCAGTACATAAAATAAAAAAATATTATGCATATAAACCTTCCTCTTTAATTACTCTATCGATTAAAAAAAACCGTATCAAAATCCGTACATAGGGACAGACAGCGGAAAGCGACTTTGTTTTATCTTCTTCTTCTTCTTCTATTTATTTATGGCCTCTGTGACTGATTGCCAGCACAATTCTGCCAATGTCAAGATCCGAGCTTTGCACGCGTTAGAAATTTAAATTAAAATAAGAAAATACAATATACAATAGAACGCTAAACCTGAAGAAAAGGACAAACACAAAGCAACCATCACCGATATATTGATTGTTAAGAAAAAAGAATAGCAAAAAGTTTAAGAAACGGACACAATTATGTTAGAGTTTAATATTATTTTTGTCAATAAATTTACAAATTATAGCAACAATTTTTTTACTGTCAATGTGACATAGGAGAGACGATATATTAGTAGGAAGGGGGATAGAAGCTTTAGATAGAAGGTAATACAAATCACATGTGCTGTTATAAATGGGACAATTGAAGAATATATGGTCCACTGTTCCTATTTCATTTCCACAGTCACAAAGGGGAGAGACTCTAATTTTAAATCTATGGAGCTGTTCCGGCGAGCAAACACGTCCAAGCCGAAGCCTTATTATAACACTAGTATGTCTTTTAGAAATTGATCGATTTTTGAAGAACCAAGGCCTAGATGGAATCATGGGTTGAATATAAGAGTAATAAGTTTTTTTAGAGGAAGACCATCGAGCAGACCATTTTTTAATTAGGGAATTCGCAGGAATATGGCTTAGATCTGGAGAGAAAATTTTAAAAGAGGAATCATCTCCATGAATTACTGCTACCTTAGCTGCCTGATCTGCAGCTTCATTACCAGAGATATTGCAGTGACTAGGGACCCACACAAAAGAAACCTCCAAGTTAGACGAGTGGCACAAGAAGATACATTGTTTTAATTGACAAACAATGAAGTGACGAGCACAATTTTTAAGAGGATGGAGGGAAATGGCTTGAAGAGCACTAAGGCAGTCCGTGAAAATGACTGATCTAGGGATCTTATTGGCGAAAATGTGTTCCACAGCTTTCCACAGGGCAAGACATTCACCTGAGAAGACTGATGACTCTGGGGGAAGTTTAAACATGGCTGAATACTTAATCATAGGACAAACTACAGCACACCCGACACAGCCTAAATCTGAGAGTTTAGAAGCATCTGTGAAAAAAATTAAGTGGGAAGGGAAATGAGTTTTAACATATTTATTGAAGATAGAATTAGCAGTAGAAGAGTTTTTTGAAATACCGCAGTTATAGAAGACATTAGGAGGGTGAACTATTGCCTCAAATGGAATGGAGAAAAGAGGTAAGGCGAGGCTTCTCTGGACAGGAGCTCTCAGCGTTAAGACTTTTTCAAAGCTGATAACCAGTCTAGGTTTGTTTTTTTTCCGCCAGTACGGTTTGGAAGAGCAATATTGTTGAAGCAGTTTGAGTTTCGGGGTTAGAGGATGGGATGAAGAGGAAAAAACGTTGAACAAATAACGGTCCGATAAAAATTGCCTTCTGAGGTCAAGTGGAGGGTCCACACATTCAACAAGAATAGCTCTATTAGGGGAACATAACATGGCACCAGTGACCACACGGAGTGCTTTCATCTGAACTGATTCCAATGCTTTAAGAGCACCTTTGCTGCATGGCTCAAAAATAAAAGTGCCAAAATCGAGGTGGCTTCGGACCAAAGCGTTATACAAGAGTTTTTGGGAATAGGGATGCGCTCCCCACCAAACCCCAGAAAGGGCACGCAGAAGATTGATGTTTTTCTCGCACTTTTTTACAACATAGGAGAGGTGAGAGATTCCCGTCATACGCCTATCGAAAACTACTCCAAGAAATTTGATCGAATCAGAAATAGGAATTTCGACATTATTAAACTTAATAGGACACTGGGGGGAAAGACGGCTTCTAGAAAAAATAATAGAAGAGCTCTTAGAAGGAGACAGAGAAAGACCATGATAATCCAACCAGAGCTGTAGGGAGTTTAAGGCGACATTAAGGTTTTCTGAGGCTACAAGAGGACTTTTATCGTTGCTGTAAATGACTACATCGTCCGCATATTGCAGCAATCTGCAAGACATATTAACAGATTTGTCTAGATCAAGTGTGTACAAGTTATATAGAAGTGGGCTAAGGACAGAGCCCTGAGGAAGGCCCTTCCAAATGGATCTTTCCCCATTTATACTACCCTGCCATCTAACTCTTATAGTTCTTGACGTGAGAAGGCAGGAGACAAAGTTAACTACCTTCAGGGGGATGCTCAGCTTAGACATTTTGTCCCTGAGCACCGAAAGCAGGACATTGTCGTACGCCGCCGACACATCAAGAAACGCGGCCGCTATAGATTCTCCTCGAGAGAATGCAAGACGAATATCCACTGATAGAATGCAGTGACTGTCTGAGACGCTCTTGCCCTTTCGAAACCCAAATTGCATACGAGAGAGGATATTTTCACTTTCAATGAACCAGTCCAAGCGATTTTTAAGTAAGTGCTCAGCAACTTTACACAAGGCAGACGAAAGCGCAATTGGACGATAAGATGAAGCCAGACTCGAATCCTTCCCGGGTTTGAGAATGGGAATTACAAACTGCTCCTTCCAAGATTCCGGAACGCAGCCCCCATCAAACATAAAATTCACAAGGTTCAGATAGTATAGGAGAGTTTCAGAATTCGTTTTTGCCAAGAATGAGTACACAATACCGTCTGGGCCTGGAGCGGAATCAGTAAGAGTCTCCAGCACACACCGAAGCTCAGATAATTGGAATGCAGAGCTCAAAAAGTTATCATTTAACGGAGGAAAAGAAGATTCAGATGTAGATAATTCTGACAAATCAGGAACATAAGGAGGGGCCAATTTATCTAAAAAAGAATCCATCCACGAGGGAGTAGAAGAAAATGAGGAAGTAGTAGGAGAAGCGTCACGAGAAGACCGAAAAATTTTCAATTTACGCCACACGATTGAGGGGGGCGTAGATGGCGATATGGATTCACAAAATAAACTCCATCCTTTCTTTTTTTTTATATGAAGAATTTTTTTTGCTCTTGCCTGAGCACGCTTATATATTATAAATTTTGGCATTGACATGTCAGAACAAAAGGATAATTCTGCCTCTTTCCGCTCATTCACTATGGACGTGCAGTCCGAGTCCCACCAAGGAAGGGAAGGACGACGATTAACACAAGCATTTTTTAAAGGGATTGATTCCTCTGCAGATGATAAAAGACAATTAGAGAAAAGAGAATAAAGTTCTAAGTAATTATCAGAAGAAACAGGAGGGAGAGCACTTACTTTGCTGTCGACAAGGGCAACGTACGAAGGCCAGTCAGCTTTCAGTAATCTAAACCTTTGTAAAGGGGGACACGGGGGAGGAACAGAAAAATCAGTAACATAAGAAATAAAAATCGGGAAATGATCGCTTCCATAGCTAGTGTGACAAATGTCCCAAGTACAAAGAGATGCTAGGGAAGGTGAACACAAGGATATATCCACCGCTGAAGGATTTTGTGAGGGGGAAACACGTCGCGTAGGCCTACCGTCATTCAGAATGCACAGATTTTGAGAGTCCAAAGAGTCCACGAGTCTACGACCAGCAGAATCAAGACAGTGGGAGCCCCAAAGAGGACTGTGACAGTTGAAATCCCCAAGGATAAGTAGGGGACCAGGAACAGAAGCAACATGCCTCCAAAAATCTGAAATAATACCAGGGTTGGGGTGTGGGATGTAAACAGACATGACAGATATATTCAAAACTCTACAGGCAACAACGTTAAAAGAAGGATGAGAGGGTAAATCGAACCGAGAAAAACTAAGACCATTTTTTATTAAGAGGGCACAACCATCATACCCATTAGGGTTATCTTGTCTAAGGCAAACAAAACCAGGAAATCTAAAATTATTACAAGGCTTTAACCACGTTTCAGCTAAAGCAATGATGGCCGCGTTACAATCATTATTAATTGAGAGGAGGTCAGCCTTGTTACGGCTGATACTCCTACTGTTCCATTGAACGATATTGAGAGCCATTATGAGACCGGCCAACAGGCTCAGATCCCTTAGGTAAAAGTGAATACAATAATCTCAAGAAATCGGCAGCGTTGGACGGTAAAGTAAAAGAGTTGTTAGCAAACATTTCAATGACTGAGGACACAATTGACAGAAGAGCAGAAACGAAATCAGAACGGGTATTGGGCAAGTCAGGGTTTTGGAAAACGCCATGATGATTGCCTTCGGGGGCCTTTGAGAATGCCACACCATTGCCAGGTAGAGATTGATTGAAGCCTTCTATTACGGCATTATGGGCTTGTTGGTCATACCCATGAGACGAGGCAGGAGCGCGTTGCTTTCTCTGACTAAATACGGTTTTTTTGTAGGAGTTTTGCTGACTAACAACTTCATTGAAAGGACGCTTAGAGGTTGGGTGTTTTTTTTCAGCATCCGCATAAGAAATTCCCTCACCAGACATAGTCAGCTTGATAGAATGCTGTCTCACAAATTCGGGGCAATTTTTGTCGGTAGCTTTGTGCCGCCCGGAGCAATGAAGGCAACTCACATTGTGATCAGGAACACGACATTCATTAGCATCGTGAGGTTGGGCGCATTTAGCACAGCGCGGCTGAGACCGGCACTGAGCTTTAACGTGTCCAAATCTACAGCATTTAAAACATTGGACTGTTGGAAAATTATATATAGACACCTCTAGTGAACAGTTAAAAAGGAAAACTCTCTGAGGAAGAGACTGACCATCGAAGGTCAATACCACAGTTTCCGAAGGGGCCCACTGAGGGACACCACCGCTAAGATCTCTGACTTTATAATTCAGGCGCCTGGCCTTTATAACCTTTCCGAACCCATGAGGAGTTACCATTAGATCTGGGAGCTCCTCATTAGAAAAGTCCTTAGGGACACCCCTAACTATCCCAGTTCGCGAGACATTAAAAGAGGGGATGAACGACCTGTATTTTGCAGTTTCGATAACTGGATTTATGAGGAAGTCATTAGCTTTAACCGCGCTAATGAATTCCACACCCATCCTGTTCCTACCAATTTTTTTTATACCGCCTTCCTTAATACCTGAAACCTTTTTGGCAAACAAGAATTGACCAAACTTTATATGGTTTATATGGACACCCGAGTCCGGCTCCGCAACTTCGCGAACAACGTGAACCACAAAAGGCCCGCTATCCGATAAAATGTAAGCATTTCGGTGGGGCGACGGCGAATTTGTTGGGCTCTGCGAGTGACGCTGCGACTGATTAGGCGCAGATTGAGCAAGAGGAATTATGTTTTGTGAGTCATGCTGAGGCACGGAGACTGACTCAGAACGTAACATTTTCGGCGGCTCTGTAGGCTCGGGGGAACTTGACTCATTGGCGATAGCCGAATGATCTCTTTTCCTAACAGGAACTGACTCTTCAATGTCCAAATAGCACGAAGGGGACGGAGGGTCCTCAATAATCTCCATTGAGTGTTCCGGAGAAGATAACCCCGACACCGGGTCAGTGATCCCGGGGTCAAAGTTACCACCAGACGCCATGATGCGACGCGGAACAGCCGGCAACAATCTCACATTAGAGATACTGCCGGCTCCTCCGGCAACAATCACTTACCCGTATATTATAATATACAAACCAACACCAACCAAACACCCACAACAAAACTACACACAAAAAACTACAGGTTTAACGCGTAAAAAATCCACAAGAACTTGAGAGCTCAAATCCGACAACGTGCGCCACTCAAATCCGAAGGTAGAATCCGACTTTGTTTTATACTATGTAGTGATTCATTATACTGTGTGGCGACATGGCGACATCTAACGGCAAAGCCATGTACCACCAACTCGCCAGCGCCAACAGCGTCACAACGTCAGATAACGGAACTAGACTGTTCTACAACGCGCAAGCGACATTTCAACAGTCAGTTGATATATGTAGCACTTTCAACTTCATCCCAATGGACTTCGGTCCCCAGGCATAACACCCGCCTGGAGAGAGATCTCTCTATTGTCCTTGTAAATCAGAGATGCCATAGCTAAAACTACATCCACTACATTATGGGTGTTTTCTACCACCCCCGTTGTGTAGAACTTCATGAAGCGAGTAGCGATTGCAATTTGATCCGCTGCGTTCTTGGCGCTGATGGGAATCTTATATTTGTTCCTCAGTTCTAGACAGACGGAGGAACTCCAACCTCCCTTCTCCGTTTGGATATTCCTATTTGGAACATCAATGATCTCATGCAGCTGCTCGTTGGTGCCGCCTATGTCGGCTAACATGTTTGATGAGAACATGACTATATGGAGGAAATCTAATGAGTAAGCGTATTCTGAATAAGTGTCAGAAGAGAATCTTACTTTTTGCATTATTTTTTTGGTTATTTCAAAGGGGGGCTGGTGTGGCGACATGGCGACATCTAACGGCAAAGCCATGTACCACCAACTCGCCAGCGCCAACAGCGTCACAACGTCAGATAACGGAACTAGACTGTTCTACAACGCGCAAGCGACATTTCAACAGTCAGTTGATATATGTAGCACTTTCAACTTCATCCCAATGGACTTCGGTCCCCAGGCATAACACCCGCCTGGAGAGAAATCTCTCTATTGTCCTCTCTAACTACATTGGTGACCCTCGACAATGGACATTTACGCAACCTGACGACCTTTCAAGCAAATGACGCAGTCTCACAGCAAGCCAGACTTACCCGCACTGTGCACCACTAGCATTCTGTCATATCTCTATGCCTGGTGTCTACAGTGTGCACACTACTCTCACTGAACAACGCGACTCACTGCGTCCAACTACGAGTACTTCACGAGCAAGGTACACGACCCACTGTGTACTCCACTCACTCCTCCTCTCCTGCTACGCTCGCCAACGCGGCACTGAGCACTACTGGAGACATCTACTACTGGCACTTGCAAGCAACAAGTCAACGCACACACTGCACGTCATCAGAAATCACCATCAACCTCCGGTCTCAAAGGGGGGCTGGTGTGGCGACATGGCGACATCTAACGGCAAAGCCATGTACCACCAACTCGCCAGCGCCAACAGCGTCACAACGTCAGATAACGGAACTAGACTGTTCTACAACGCGCAAGCGACATTTCAACAGTCAGTTGATATATGTAGCACTTTCAACTTCATCCCAATGGACTTCGGTCCCCAGGCATAACACCCGCCTGGAGAGAGATCTCTCTATTGTCCTCTCTAACTACATACTGCATGACCGAGAGTTCACTTTGTTTTATGCTATGCCTATCGATACCTACTTTTTTTACGAGCTGTTGTAACTTGGCATACAAACAAATAGGAGGAGAAATAGCGTTATGATGCAATTATTCCTTTAAAAAGCTGCTTATAAAGTAATTATCAGATAGATAAGTTTTTTTTGGGTTACCTACGATTTTTATTAAATGAATACCGGTTTTCCCACGTACTTAAAACGGTACCACTTGAACGTTACCTTACTTTTTTTCGTACTGGCAACTTATTTTAAAGAGAGACGTGTCGTGTCAGTCGGCTGAAAGTCAATTTTTCATAAAATCGAATTGCCTGAACTAATGTATGAAAAAACAATTGTAGATTAGTTTGCGGCGTTTCTAAACAAGAACATGCCGGCCGTAACCACCGCGAAGGCGGCGAATGCCCCAAGCAAGGGGATATTTAATAACACAACCGGCTTAAGCACGCTTATCACTGTTACAGTTTTGTCGCTTGCTTGGCTGGCCGGGTTTGCGTCTCGGCTTTTCGCTGTAATTCGATTTGAGAGTATTATTCATGAGTTCGATCCTTGGTAAGGCACATGTTTTATTATTGTTAAAGTAACCTAAGTTGTGTGGCGCCTCCTCCCTTCGTTCTAAATGATGTACGTGTTCCAGGTTTAACTACCGCTCGACCGCTTATATGGTTCAACATGGGTTCTACAACTTTTTGAACTGGTTTGACGAGCGAGCATGGTACCCTTTGGGGCGTATCGTCGGGGGCACAGTGTATCCTGGACTTATGCTCACCTCTGGTACTATACATTGGATCCTGCACACTTTAAATATTCCTGTTCATATTAGGGATATTTGCGTGTTCCTTGCTCCTGTGTTCAGGTAACTCCTTAAAAGCAAATTGATGTAAATTAAATATTTATTTTATGGTTTATCAGTATTGTTTTTGCGCAATTTTCAAAGTAATATAATTTCCTTATTTTTTTTAGTGGGCTGACTGCTATTGCAACGTATCTACTGACATCAGAGCTATGGTCACGTGGAGCAGGTCTCTTTGCGGCCTGCTTCATTGCCATCATCCCTGGGTACAGCAGCAGGTCTGTTGCTGGCAGCTATGACAATGAAGGCATTGCTATCTTTGCCCTGCAGTTCACTTATTATCTGTGGTTGAAGAGTGTGAAATGTGGCTCAATTTTCTGGTCAATTTGCACTGCTCTATCATACTTTTACATGGTAAGTTATTTTAAATGCTAAATAAAATCTGTTAAATAAGAAAAAAATTTTTAATCATATCGTCGGCTAAAGTGTCAATCCTCGTAACTCCTTCAGACCAAATTTTACAGGAGACACAAAAAACTTCACCACCAAACATGGCGGCCCGGAGTTACGTGGATTTCTGTTTCACATTTTAAACTGAAACTTCTTTTTTAAAGGATTTAGCAGTTTTGCCTATGGAAGCATTCAGAAATTAGTAATAAAATGGTATCAAAATGTAATTTTGAATAAAAATGGAGTTACGAGGTTTGACACTTTAGCCGACGATATTTATCATTTTATTGGTAGCTTGTTTTCTCCACTCCTGTTACATAAAGATATTCTTACACTACATTTAACAACTGTACCTTGTAGCACATACCGTAATCTGATTCAACCAATTGGCTAAGTGGACGCAATTAAGCAATAAAAGTCAGGCATGCCTAACTGTGTTATCACTAGAAGTAATTGCGTATTGTAGGAATAAATTCCTGATACATCTAAAGTTTTGCATTTATTTGGATATTCATTGCAGGTTTCAGCATGGGGTGGTTACGTGTTTATCATCAATTTGATCCCGTTGCATGTGTTTGTACTGCTCATCATGGGCCGATTCTCACAAAGGTTGTTTGTGAGCTACTCGGTGTTTTACATAGTGGGCCTGTTGCTATCAATGCAAATCCCATTTGTTGGGTTCCAACCAATAAGAACCAGTGAACACATGGCTGCTTCAGGTAACATTTGCTATGTATTTACTATGAGGTGATTCGATGAGACAATTATACGCAATTCTGTGTCAGAGATGAATTCCTATTCAAGATTCCATAAAAGTGACGCTGTCACTCCATGCAGGTTCACTATAGAGATTCATCTCAAACACTCTAGAATTGACATCATGGTTTAAAATTGGATGAAATGTAATAATGTTTTGGTTTACTTCAAAAACACTTCATTAAAGTTTTAAATGGGGCATGCAACACATAATTGCCTTTGTATATTTCACAAATACTATTTGGAATATTGATAGCATTTGAATTCCATTATGTCAGTGATAAAAGTTACACTATAGCTTATTATATTACACATAATTAAACAACTCCATAAAGTGTTTTGTAAATAGCAAGAGAGGAAAGTAGACAGTGTTGAACCTAAATGTTTTATAAATAAAGCTCAAAAACAGTAAATTTATGAATGTACTAAATTGAAATTGGATTGTGTTTCAACTCCATACTTTAGTATAAACATACCTACTTAATTTCTTGTTATGTTTATCAGGTATGAAATTGGTTAGATTCAATTTAACAGTGTGTGGTCATAAAATTAAATGTGAAATGTGAATGTTGTTTATCCTAATCAAACCACAAATTGATGTGTTTATTTGTGTTGATATTTTAAAAAAAGTTTATTACCAAACATACTAAATATAAAAAAATTACTTGTCTTATTTAGTAAACACTTTTGTAACCTAAAAATGCTCCCTTTGCACCTAAAATAAAAAAAAATGTACCCAAAAAACCATCCATGCTGGCAAAATACGGTTTTTAGTTGCTTTATTCAAGATATTATTTATAAGATATTATTTTTGCTGAAGATTTGAGGTTATAAAATTGTTTACTATATTAGACAAGTCAATTGGTATGGAGTATACATACAAATTTTGATGGTGAAATTAGCAGAAATATTGACGAAATTTTATTGATTCCCTAATACAGATATTAATTTCTACCTATTATTAGTTAGACGTTGAGAGTAATGGTGATTAATGTAATTAATTGATTGTAAATGATTACCAACTTTTTTAAACTGTTATTTCCTGGTAAATAACCAATCTGGTCTGTATAACCAATGCAGCCAACTAAATGGCCTAAAATTGGAAATAACATACTATCAGCCCAATGGAACCCTGACCCACCATAGAACGGTGTCACAGTGACATTATAAAACAATTTGTTTGACACTTCTTATGACTTGAATCATAACGTCTCTGTGACACAGTTCTATGGTGGGTCAAGGTTCCAATGGTCTGATAGTACATAGAAGTATAATTTTAAACCTTGTGTATTTTTGTAGGCGTGTTCGCTCTCCTGATGGCTATTGGGGTGCTGAAGTACCTCCACATGCTGACCCCCAAGGGGCAGTGGAAACAGCTGCTGATAGTGGGCGGGATGGTGGCGGCCGCCGCCGTCTTCCTCGTGGTGGTCCTGCTGACCTACTTCGGAGTCATTGCTCCCTGGAGTGGACGGTAAGAAAAAGACTACTTAGGGCCTTCGCAAACACGGGTATGGGCAGAGGGTTTAAAATTTTGATCAATGTATATTGTATTATAAAAGGTATGAGATCCGATAAAATTGTTCAAGACATTTTTATTGGTTATCAAAATGTATAAATTGTATTTGTAGGAATCTCATGAAGTACGTATACTAATTAAAACTAAATGCTGTATAGCAGAAACTGAATTGTAAATGTTGTCCTCGACAATACTGCTTATTTGCATTGTTTTAATCAGATCAGATAACCTGTTTTTCCTGTTAATAGAATGAAAATGTACAAAGTACCTAAGAAAATTCACTACTCACTCTCTACCGTAAATATAGTTAAAGTTTAATATAGAAACAGCGCGTATGCGGTTTACTCCTCAGCGTTCACGCTACGCTATTGCTCGACCGCTCACCTCCTTCAATCTGCCTCGATTTGGTGCGAAATTCCGCGTTACGTGGTGTTGTAAAATGACTCGAGAAGAAGAATTTCGTACATTAACTCTCCATAACTTGTCTCTGTCACTCGCGCACATTGATATCGCCTTCGCCCTCGGACAGCGACTGATCGCCAGCGTCATGAATTGTAAACCTTTTCCCTATCGCGCCACTGGTAGTAGGCCTAAAGGTCATTGTACTAAATTCTTCGTCGTCGGCGTTCGCGCTTTACTAACCATTGTTAATATTAGGTTCTACTCGCTATGGGACACCGGTTATGCCAAGATCCACATCCCCATCATAGCATCGGTATCCGAACATCAGCCGACCACCTGGTCGTCCTTCTTCTTCGACCTGCACGTCCTGGTCTGCACGTTCCCTGTGGGCTTGTGGTACTGCATCAAGAATGTCAATGATGAGAGGGTATTTGGTAAGTTTTTTTTTGCTAAAAACTAAAATTAAATTTAATGATTCCAATTCCGTTTCTTTAACCCTTTAAAGGGCAATTTTAAAACCTGGTACTAAAAATTACCACTTACAACTAATACTTTTTGTATTTTTTATTGAAAGGATTTTGTGTGAATAGGAGGAATCTAATGAGACTAGAATTCAGGTTTATTTTTAGTTTTGCCCTATAAAGGGTTAAATTCAATTTATCCTCGTTAATTCTGTGTTGATCATTGTTTAGGCATAATATATTACAATTTTATGTAACCATTTAAACATGTCATTATGCAACGGTAACTTTTACTTAGTCAATTTCATCAAGAAAATCGAAATTCATTCAATCAGAAAAAAACGTCAGATAAAATTAATGTCGATCAAGTCCAATTCGATAGCATGATGGGTTACTCTCTCGCCATAAACGCGACCCTAGTCAGCCCCCTGGTTACCACTGACAATATTCCAGTGGCCCTATACGCCCTGAGCGCCGTGTACTTCGCGGGCGTGATGGTGCGCCTGATGCTGACCCTGACGCCGGTGGTGTGCGTGCTGGCCGGCATCGCCTTCTCCATCCTGCTGGACCTCGTGCTGCGCGAGGAGGACGCGCCCGCCTCCGCGCCGGACAGCGACGACTCCAAGAGCCTCTACGATAAGGTAGGACATACACTATTCTGCCGTGATATAAAGGGTGGTCCAGATATAGAGGCCGCCTGTGAAAATGTCGATTGCGTTTAAACAAAAAGAATGAGACAAAATATGAATACCGGGTATTTTTCTAGTTTTATTTTCAGGAAATACGTAAATAATATTATAGCCCAACGGGTCCTTGTTTGGCACATTTCAGCAATTTGGAGCGAAAGCGTTTAAACAGTGATTTTCCAGATTTTTCCGCGATTTGCTTAGAAATCCGTTTCCAGATACTCTTCATTGCTGGTATGGTGGTAGCTGGTTTACTTAAGTCACAATATCTCTGCTTACAAAGAGCCCAAAACTTATCGATCGGCCGAAGCTGTGGCACATTTGGCAAGTTGTCTCGTTTTGGCACAATAGGATTCTTGCCATTTTGAGTTCCTTAAGAACAGGTTCAACATAATGTGACGTAGCGAGATCTGGCCAAAACAAAACAGGCCTTTGGACATTTAGCTTTCGAATTAAAGGCAATAATCGCTTCTCGAGACACACTTCTAAGTATATTTCGCCGTTTACAGTTCGGTTAGTCATAAAGGGCCAGAAATGTGCCCTTCTTCAGAGATGGCCTGCCAAATCATGAAACGGCTTTCAAATTTCCCAGTTGGGAGTAATGTCTCTTCGATAGGAGTCTCTTGTTCATCATCCGACATGTAACATTTATCTCCTGATACTTGCGACGGATCTAAAGGCACGTAGGTTTCGTCATCTAAAACGAAGAAGTAATTTCGCCCGCTCGGAATACTGTCCTTGTAAAGCTTAGCTGCACCTTTAATACACCGATCAATTTGATTTTGATCGTATTTCGGGCTGCGTCTCTTCTTCCTGCTCCGAATTCCAGCAGCTTTCTTCGCTCGCCGGTACGTAGATAGACTCAGTCCCAGCTTCCGTGACGCGACGCGGTCAGATTTGCTACGATTCTGTCTCGCTTTCCTCAATATTTTTTTTTCAATCTAGGAGTATTTACAGTCGGTTTTTGACCCGGAAACCGCTTGAATCCCACTTGTTGATCGTCTACGTACCGATTGATCACATTTCGGATACTCCGGTCAGGTATATTTTGCTTACGAAAGTGATGCAAAGTTGGTAAACGATTTTCAGAGTGATGTTTGTAAAACTCTACTTTCAACTTAGTTCGGTATTCGGGCTCAGCACGTTTCATTATTATATAATTTGTCGAATAATGCTACTGAATTGCAAACGAGGATAAATGGTTATTAAAATGCATTTGACATTTATTTCAATTGTTTATTCACGTAGTCATAGTAACTGCGAGAAAAAGCGGCCTCTATATCTGGACCACCCTTTATCTATAATGCCGTTATCTAACAAATTCTTGTTTTAAAAATCGCAAACACAGATTGATAGAGATTTTTTTCTCATTAATATAGCATTATAAGTAAAAAAAAAAAGATGTCAGATAACGGCATTATAGATATATCACGGCAGTATTATCCTTGGTAATTTTTCAGTATTGCCAGTAATAGGATTAACAGCGCGCCATGTGGTCATGTATTTAGAAGATGTCTTTCGAAAGGTTTGTGTGCATAATATACATAAATCTCATCCAGGTGAAGTCAGGGCGGGACGCTAGTTTATCATAAATTACAAATGGCCGTCGTGATGCCTAATTACGCCAACGCGATAGCTCCAACTCCATAAATGTGTTCAATAAAGTACTAAAATTCTCGCAGATTTTTGGGTTTCAAATTGGTAATTTGGTTGGGGTCTTCCCACATAAACCGACACGGAAGCGGCCCTTTACGTCCAAAAATCATGGAAAAAAAAGTTATTTGATCTGGATCTAGATATTTGAAAACATTAAAATAATTCAGCGATGCCCAATACATTCATATCCGGGAAGACATCAACAACCTTACTCAAGACGCAGTTAATTGGCTGAGAACGCTAAATGTCGACTTATAATCAATAATAATCTATAATGTATTGGCCTATTCTACATATCGCCATACGATTAAATAATAAATTAAAATTTATAGGCTTATTAAAGTTTATTCTAATATTTACTATAGTTGTTGTTAAGGTATTAGTTAGGGTATGTAAGCCGTAACAAATGTTCACTAATATAACAAAGAGGAAAGATTTGAATTTTGGTATGTTTGTTACAAACTGGACCGATTTCAAATTTTAGCAGTATCCCTGAGTAAAAAAGGCGACTTTTTATCTCGGAAAAATGAACGATTCCCGTGAGATGATAAAAATACTAATTGTACGCAGACCAAGTCGCTGGCACAAGCTAGTTAATTTACTCGTAACTCTGGGTAAGGTTATAATAGTAACTAGCAATGAGTAGTGAATTAGCATTAGTTTATGAGACCGCGGTGGAACGTGCAAGAGCGTGAAATTGTACAAATGGCCGCGGTCGTACACTCACGGTTGATTACGACTAGTTGAAACATCTGTTTTGGCGTTTAACAAATTATTAATGGTAGTCAAACGTTTTGTTGATTCGCGAGGGTTATTAAAGCGATTGATTCAAATCAAATCCTTTATAATATGGTTTTAATTTATATTTTAATCGATCTTTAACTATAATTTTTAATTAAATAGTTGAATACTAATTCTTAATTTAAAAACCTTTTTTTCTTGTTGTGGTTTGAGAGCAAACGGCAATTGTTTGCACTTGACGCTTGACGGCAATTGTTTGCAAACTATCTCCATCTCACGTTCACCGCGCGGAAGCACGGAAAGCCATCCCTTTTCATTCTTGTGTGGGCTCGGCACATATCGTCCCTTTACTTTCTCAACCTCGTATCTGTTCGAATAGTTAGAAAGGAAAGTCTTTATTCTTTAGGAAACTCTTCGATCAGTTACGTGGTTGAGAAAGTAAAGGGACTATACTGCCCTCCTACGGAAAAAAAGACATGTCTACTATATGAATTGTATTGCACTTCCAACCTTATTATAAACCTTGGAGAGTTTAACATGCCTCTATGAATTAGATGCACTTGTGCCTATTCTCCGTAGGAAGGCAGTATATGTGGCCTCTTAACCTAACGCCAAACAGCAGTGTTCGCATTGTTTGGTTCGTGTGAGATAAGACAACCGGTGAATTAATTTCCATAGAGGCATTCCACCTTAGTCCTTAGGGATGTCAACACATCTGCGGTCTTAGGATTGCAGTTTTAGATTGTAGTCTTAAGAATGCAAATAAATATCTAGGCCACAGATCCGACTGACCATCAGGCGGCCCGTGTGCTCGTTAGCCTTCTCTAAGCTAAAAAAAAGTAACGGCGTATGTAGGGGTATAGTCGACTACAAAGAGACGTATCTATCCACTTTTGTCCCTTATTACAATGCGATATTAAAAAGTGGATGTATCTCTGTCGTTGACTGTGCATAGGCACGGACCGACATTCTCGAGCGATTTTCAAATGTGCATTGTGATGAAAGGAAAACAAGTATTCATGTGTGTTTAATATTTTCAAACGACGCGGACGGTATTACCATACCGTGTGATGAGTTGTAAAATTAAAGGCACCGTTTAAGGACGAGCAATTACATGTATGAATAGTCACTACATAGTATAAAACAACGTTGTTTCCAGCTGTCTGTCTGTTCCTATGTATGCTTAGTTCTTTAAATCTACGCAACGGATTTTGATCCGGTTTTTTTTGTAGGTAGGTTTATGTATAATAAATTCTGGTTTATGAAAACTCACATAAACCGAAGCGAAGTGAGAACGGGTCGCTAGTAGAACAATAAATTCTAAAAGTGGCAAAGGACTTACTTGGTTGACTATTATCATCATTATGGTCATCATCCTCATCATCATCATATTGATCGTACAGTACGTTAGATCATAAGAGGATTGCGTACAGACATTTAAATGACGTAGCTGTCAAAAAAAAACCATAAAAATTTAGCTCTGGGCGATAACGTTTTACACTCTAAATTAAAACCGATTTCCACGATTGTTGAATATGTTGTAGTTATTATTGAAAACTAGGTCAAAACGTTTCCGTTTTTTTTTAATTTAATTCTATCCAAAAAAATTGTATTTGGAAAGGAAAAAGTACAGTTCTAGTTTTATTATATCTACAACATATCACAAAATTGTAAAATCGGTCTAGGTGGAGCGAGAAACGATATCTTATCGCATTTTGTATGTACATTTTAAGGTTCACAATCTAATTACTGGGTAAAATCATAATGCTTTTGACATGTATAATATGATAGCACAGTCTATAAACCAATACAGTCGTTCGACGAAGCCGTCTAGACAGGGCAATCGTGCGGGGTGTGAGGGGCGAGGGGCGGGTAGGGCGAGCCCGAGCTGCATACGTCGCCATTGTTAGTAGCTCGGGACATATCTTTCAGGGCTACTGCGTGTCGTGTGTTGTATTTTGATGTGTTTAGAATAAAAAATGGTGCATACGACATGTGCTGTGCGAGAATGCAATTCATCATCTCGCACAAATAAAGATCTGCGATATTATCAATTTCCTCACTCAGAAGAAAGGTAAATATATTATTTTATAGTGCTTAATTTACAACATTTTTGTCATGTCATGCCAACGTAAACAAAATGGCGGATGTAAAAGCGTGACGCCTGCCAGCAAAAATTTAAACTTTTCTCAAACAAAAAAATTACATCCATTTTCAAATTTTAAATGGCGGACATGACTTTTATAAATAATAATGGGGGTGCTGATTACGAAAAAGACATCCATGTTGAAATCAAAGATGGCGGACGTTATTTTTTCTTAAAAATCGATATGGGTGTCATCTTCGAGGTTCCTCGGGGTGCCGATTACGAAAATGACATTATTTTTGGAATCCAAGATGGCGGACGTTTTTTTTTTAAATATAATGATATGGGTGTCATTTTCGAGGTTCCTCGGGGTGCTGATTACGAAAATGACATCCATATTGAAATCCAAGATGGTGAACATAATTTCTTTAAACAAAATTGTATGGGTGTTTGAATCTAAAATCATACCTAAGTTATTTATGCGGAACAAAGAAACGTTCATACATACTTTAAACCTAAAACCATTACCCTCTTTTTTTGGGCAGTTGTGTAGTTTGTGGCAACCCTAGGTAATTACTGTGGCCTTGTGCGGCGTCGGCATTTACGCAAACATCAAAGGCGTCGGCCCACTGTTAGTTACTCTTTACACTGTGATGATAGTATTCTTTTTAACTCTGCCACCATTACTGTGAAGTCAATAAGTTATGATAACGTTGACAATACGATAACTTGTCAAAAGCAATATGGGTTTACCGCGTAGAATAGAACCCCTGAGTATAGGAAATTTCACAAGAGTTGCGGTTAATGGCACGAAACTAATCTCACCTATGATTGTATGTGTGCCATGCCGTCCGTTAGTGTTTAAACGTAGTTGGAATTATAAACTCAAAACCTGTATGCGTTTGTTTTACACAATGTCTACTTCCGTTTATTATTTTGAGCCATTTGTGCCAGCTATTGTGAAACGATCTCTTATAACTTTTTTTTGATATCTATAATCATATCAGAATTCCACCTATAGCGTAACCGAAACGTGAAAACAATTCTATAATAAGCGTTGCCATGGTAATAATAGTTTAATAATAATTATTAGAGCATTGTTATTATCATGGTTACGGTTATTCCGGATATCAGTAGTTTAGTTTAGTGAACACTTGACGTCCTAATTTGTATAATAAGCCGTTAAAAATATTTTAATACCAATTATAATATACATATCATATCAAATATAATAATTTGTTAGCAGAAAAATCAAGGAAAGGGTACAAAAAAAGTTAGCGATTGTTTATTATTTTCATTATCATTTTAAGCTTGTAGAAAAAGTGTAGTGTGTGTATACAACGGTACATAATTAGCTCTTAAGGTACTCAATCAATCGATAAATATTTAACTATAATAGCGTACTTATTATTTTAAACTGCCGTTTGTTTTTTATATAGATTGGTATCACAATTGTATTTAATTTCGGCTAGTAGTTAAATACTGGGTTTTCCTGCTATTATTGTTGATAAGGTATTAACAGTACGTGACTAGTGTGTGTGTATATGCGTGTGTGTTTATGTAATTATGATAAAGTACTAGCCTGAGCCGGTGAACATTTTATGATGCGGGTTTTAATGTACCGTGTAAAGACCGTTGGATATTTTCGCTGTTAAAGTGGTTTTAGTTACTTAACATTTTTTTAAACTTACATTCCGTTCTATACGGATTTTTTACTCAGTAATTCACAATAATAGCATGGATTTGTGACAGTAAACAAATGACTGGGTCTATATTTTCACGGCAACTGACACGATGGCCCGGTTAAGGTGCGATTTTTAAGAACCGATCTCTCAAAAGTTTTATTCGAAAATTAAATTATAATGATAACTCGTTATTTTTGAACGCAATTTGCGTTTGTGTGGATTACTGCTATTGGTAAGTCGTACAGTCGAGTTCATAAATCGCTTTACTTTAATCGCTGTGACATTTCATATATGGCAGTTTAAAAATGACATTAAATAGACAAGGTACTATAGTGTACACTTATTTATGAACTTGACTGTACGGTGAAAGTGCATCAAATTGTGCCTGGGTCGATGTTCAATGAATCTCTATCTTTCTTTATATTTATGTGTGATTCTCTGGAATATAGCATGGGGTGTTCTTGTCAAAATTATATCAATACGTACGTATTGGGTACTTATTAATATATTATTTTAATATATTTTCGAAAATATCTTGATCATTAAATATTTTTCATTCTAAATTTTTTCAATCTTTCAATCTTAGCCCAACCTACGTAATTAATGTTTAAGATATCCTAAAAAAAACAATGTTTGACAGAAAATAGCGTTCTATGAAATTAAATTCTATGAAATGATTCAATCGATGAAGTGAAATTCGAAGAGGCGTATGTGAGTTAATGACCTAATGTTGTAACTTTTTGTTTTTTATTGTGTGTCAGGCGGGCAAGGCGAAGAAGCGCGCCGTGGAGGCGACCGGCGCGGGCGCAATCACGGACAGCGCGCTCGGCATGAACGTGCGCTCGGGCGCGCTCATCGCGTTCATGATCCTGCTGATGCTGTTCTCGGTGCACTGCACCTGGGCCACCTCCAACGCCTACTCCAGCCCCAGCATCGTGCTCGCTAGCTACGGGAACGACGGGTTAGTGCTAAGGAAATTATGTCCTCATCATCGAACCAGAAAAACTTCTATTGTTGGACATGTTGCCTGATTGTCTTATATGAAACACTATGTTGACCCGCTGTTGCATAGGAGTTATTAATCAAGACAATTTTGTATTACTAAGTATAAAATTAGATTTTTTTTCGAAATTGAAAAGCGCGTTTAATCGCAAAGGTAATTGAAGTTTATTTCCTAGCTGGTAGGTTCAAATACGGTATTTGACTAAAGTCAAATCAGCTTCTTTATATGAGACATCAAAAACGCTCCGTTACTATGGAATTTATAAGGATTACTATTTTGTGACGTCACAATCAAACAGCGTCTCTATTGTTGGATTTTATGAATTTTAAAATCTTAACATAGCAAACATAAGTAAAAGATTGATCCTTATCTGTTGTTAATGAAAAAACAATTTAATTTCATTCTTGTCAAATCCTATTCCCACACCAGATTTCTGTGGGCCTCACGAGGTTGGCGACATAGTAACAGTCCGCCGGCTGAAATTGGTCTGTCAGTTCATCTTATTTGAATCCAAGACTCTGTAGGTTCATATATTTATTCCCAGATGTTGAACGGTCACGCCTGATGGACTAGGGACTGCAGGTAAACTGTATGTGGTGCCCTTTAGAAACATGAGACGCTCCCATTCCCTTCACCCTCAATAAGCATCCGTGGCCTAGTGACTTAGAATGTCGAGTCGTGATCGTTAGCTACCGAGTTATCCCAGTGTTCATATACCAATGAGGTTTTTTATCTTAAGTTATCACCCGACGCTTTGACAGGAAACCTGCAATGAATTTTGCAACACGCATTTATTGTTCTCGTTTTTTTTCCATTTACTTTTCCCCGTTCATAATTTTGACCACGGGCATTAATTACATTGTAGATTTTTCCATGTTGCACGTTTGCCTGGGCCTGCTAAAAAACTAACATAACCTAAACTTAAGACTGCACCGAGCAAACGTCGAGCCTCCAGTGACGCCCTCATTACTATTATTGTTTTTTCTAATTAACTAAAGAATTTCCTTGCAATCAAACGATACGTTTTTGTAGCGCAAATAAAAACACAATTTATGGGATACATAACAAACTTTAATAACAATTACCCTTTCAGTAGTCAGCTTAACGTTCATAGTTCATAGCATTTATTCATAAACAATACAAATATTGTGTTTGAAATATGTAAGTAGGTACATTAAATAATAATTATTTTTACTTAAAACTAACTCTAGTCACACATGTTATAGGAAATAGTAAAACATTTTTAGTACTTTCTCTTGTTAACAAATTAGTTGGTATTTTGTGTGTCTCTAAATATCTCATCAATACTTTAGAAGCATCCCCGTAGCAAAAAGTTTTTTAATTTTCTTTGGAAGATTGATTCGTTTGTAATCACTTTTAGGTCAGAAGGTAGCTTATTATACACCGTGGGCCCGAATAACCCGAGGGATTTTAACCATCGATTTTAGAGCCCAATTGGAGTATAAAGTAGTATAACATGTAGTCCAATAACGCACGATTCCCGAGATTTTTATTATTTTAAAATCAATCCCATAGTTAATTTAATTTGAACTCTTGTCACCTTAGCTTAAAGCATTATTTACTAAGAAAGATTCATGTTGTAAGTAGCACTATCATCAACATACAACATAAATTAATTAATCGATTTCTTAGTAAATAATGCTTTAGATTAAGGTGACAGAGTTCAAATTAAATTAACTATGGAATTGATTTTTAAATAATAAAAATCTCGGGAATCGTGCGTTATTGGACTACATGTTATACTACTTTATATACTCCAATTGGGCTCTAAAATCGATGGTTAAAATCCCTCGGGTTATTCGGGCCCACGGTGTATAGTTTCACAGCTTGATGACTAGCACAATGCACTGCAATCTTAAGTCTCGGACAGAAGTGGTACCTTTTGTTTTTTGTACGCGTAAGTAATCGTAAGTCTTGTTCTTCGGAGGTCTCTATCTTTGAATTATTTTTAAGGGACTCAGTGAGCAATATTAAAACATATAAGCAAGGTACCGTCAATATTCCTAATTTTTTAAAATAATCTCTACACGAGACCCATTGAGGAATGCGAAACATAGTACGCACAGCTCTTTTTTGAATTATAAGAGCCCTATTAATATTGTATTGGAAACTATTACCCCAGAACCTATTGGAAACTAAAGTATTGGAAACTATTAACGGGAAAAGGTGGCTACTTTTTTCCGTTAAGTTGATAACTCGAAGGTGAATTGTTATTAAACTATGTGATATACCCTAAAAGTTGTGTTTTCAAATGGAAATTTCATAATAATGAGGGCGCCACTGTATATCCGGCGTACGCTCGGCGCAGTCTTAAGTCCGGTAAAATACACAAATGGGAAATATTTGCGAATGGGAAAAGGAGAAGATAAATGCGTGTGTTAAAATCCCTGAATGGACAAAAACCCTATTAAAAAAAAACGCATCTCTAACAGTTCGTCTTAAGTTGGTCTCATTCTTTTACCACATTCTGATTTGTGTTTATATGATACAGGTCTCGTAAAATCCTGGACGATTTCCGGGAAGCCTACGGATGGCTGTCGCAGAACACGGCCGAGGACGCGAGAGTCATGTCGTGGTGGGACTATGGTTATCAGGTAAATTATCCTATCTTAAATGTATCAAAGCAAATTATTATGGTCTTCTGTCAATAAATACAGTAAATAGTTTAAATTGTATAAAATAATCATTTAGAGAGGTGATGTCTAGGTGAACTTCGTTATCTAATTTCGCAGCAATGTAATTCAATAATCATTGGGTGTTTTTTCTCTGCCAATTGATTTTCTTGCTATTATTGCGTGAAGTCTTCAATCAATGAAATCAAAACTATGCATGTTAATATACGCGGCTAACTGCAATGTGGTACTCGAACCATTTTGACGACGCGTTGGCCTAGTTGGTAGTGACCCTGCCTTCGAAGCTTGCAGTCCTGGGTTTGAATCCCAGTAATGGCAGATATTTATGTGATGAGCGTGAATATTGGTTCCTGCATCTTGTATGTTTTCTATGTATTTAAGTATGTATTTCTCTGTTATAACTAAGTTAAACGTTGTCTAGTACCCATATTACAAGCCTGGAGCTTAGTTTGGCACTATGACAATTTGTCTGATATTGTCCCATGGTATTTATTCATTTTATTTTATACGACCTTTTTCGGTGTTACGACAGTTTACTAATCCAATTATACGTCTTTTGAACCTTCAGATAGCAGGCATGGGGAACAGGACGACACTAGTAGACAACAACACCTGGAACAACTCGCACATCGCGCTCGTCGGCAAGGCGATGGCCAGCAACGAGAGCGCGGCGTACGACATCATGACCCGGCTGGACGTGGACTACGTGCTGGTCATCTTCGGCGGCGCCATCGGCTACTCCGGCGACGACATCAACAAGTTCATCTGGATGGTGCGCATCGCGGAGGGAGAACATCCGAAGGATATACACGTAAGTTGTACTATCAGACCATTGGAACCTTGACCCACCATAGAACCACAGTGTAAAGAGTAACTAACAGTGGGCCGACGCCTTTGATGTTTGCGTAAATGCCGACGCCGCACAAGGCCACAGTAATTACCTAGGGTTGTCACAAACGACACAACTGCCCAAAAAAAGAGGGTAATGGTTTTAGGTTTAAAGTATGTATGTACGTTTCTTTGTTCCGCCATAAATAACTTAGGTATGATTTTAGATTCAAACACCCATACAATTTTGTTTAAAGAAATTATGTTCACCATCTTGGATTTCAATATGGATGTCATTTTCGTAATCAGCACCCCGAGGAACCTCGAAAATGACACCCATATCATAATATTTAAAAAAAAATGTCCGCCATCTTGGATTCCAAAAATAATGTTATTTTCGTAATCGGCACCCCGAGGAACCTCGAAGATGACACCCATATCGATTTTTAAGAAAAAATAACGTCCGCCATCTTTGATTTCAACATGGATGTCTTTTTCGTAATCAGCACCCCCATTATTATTTATAAACACATCAAAATACAACACACGACACGTAGTAGCCCTGAAAGATATGTCCCGAGCTACTAACAATGGCGACGTATGCAGCTCGGGCTCGCCCTACCCGCCCCTCGCCCCTCACACCCCGCACGATTGCCCTGTCTAGACGGCTTCGTCGAACGACTGTATTGGTTTATAGACTGTGATAGAACTGTGTCACACAGACGTTATGATTCAAGTCATAAGAAGTGTCAAACAAATTGTTTTATAATGTCACTGTGACACCGTTCTATGGTGGGTCAGGGTTCCATTGGGTTGATAGTACATACTCTTGGAAGCCACTACTTTTTTCTCTAATTCTTCGGTAAAAAAAATTGGGACGGTTAATATTTCATGTTTTTTCCCGTGGTGCAACGTATGCCCATGTTGAATTTAATTTAAATCGGTATAGGAGTTTAGCTGTAAGACTTTAGTTTTTTTTAACAAGCAATCAATCAACGCGTTACAGTGCGATATCTCTTAAAAAAAAAATGGGTTCGGGTAAAGTAGGTTAGACTCGCATAAAGAGCGGATGAGAAGAAAGTACAAACCTGAAGCACTGTTCTTTCGCTTCGATAAGAACAATGGCACGATGTAGTTTGACATTTCATTATTAAATTTACTTCACTTTACCTTTGTATATTTTTCATAATAACCGACCCTCTGCCTAGTATTCTATACAGTTGATTTAATGTTTCAGGAAGCAGAATATTTTACGGAGAGAGGAGAATATCGAATAGATAATGAAGGATCAAAAACCATGCTGAATTGTCTCATGTACAAGTTGTCATACTATAGGTGAGAATAAATTTTACTTAATAAATGTAAGATATCTTTAAAACTACATACATACATACGTACCTTCATGCCTGTCACCCAATGGGGTAGGCAGAGATTATGGAACGCCAGGTGCACCGATCTAAACACACAATTTTCGCTTCCTCTACATTCATCAATCTCTTCTTCTTCTTTTCATAATTATCCTTTAGTAAAATATTTCCCATGTCCAAAAAAAAATAGTCACACAAAAATGTAAAAACTTATATCTCCTACAGTTTTGGTTGACCCAGTTAAAGACAAACACACTGTATAGTGGCTTATTTTATTTTTTAAATTGATGCCCAAATGAGTGTAGTATTTGACGATAAAGGCTTCACTAGGTTACACTTTATAAAAAGTATCTGATTGGCCGTGCCAATGATACTCTGTATTGAGCGAGCGTGTGTGTTGGCAGGTACGACAGCGGCGGTAGCCCGCCGGGCTACGACCGCACGCGCGGCGCGCTGCCCGGCAACCGCGGCTTCAAGCTCACCTACCTCGAGGAGGCCTACACCACGGAGCACTGGCTCGTCAGGATATATAGGTACATACAACACTCGCATCCCTATACGAGACACCTACAATACTACAATATTTGTGAAACTCCTGCATCGGCAAAAGAAGACTAGGTACATATTAATGTCGTCTCTATTTGTCACCGGGTTTGCTAGCGTATTGAGTAGCGGATTATACAGGATTTCTAGACCCCCTTAGGTTAGTCCTAATCTCGTTCAATTCGACTGGAATGGAATGGATCTACACTTACTAGGAGGCGTAGCTGGCAATAGCGCTCTGGCGTAATTATTGCTCGCTTACTATAGCCATTTAAAAAATGTAAATAAAACAACCACGTGATATATTTCGTTGGCTGACGTCAAAGTCTTCGTATGTCAAAGTTCGATAAAACAGTTTTGATTGGCTGTTTAACAATGTCACGTAGTTTGGAATGTTTACATTTTTTTAAATACCTAGTAGTATAGTCAATTCTCGGTTTGAAGATAAATTAAGCGGTGGTATTCCGACCTGGTATAGGGGTTTCCTTGGTTTACCTAAGGGACGCGGGAGGGGAACTCTTCAATCAATAAATCGGTCACTGATGCTCACTCCCTCTCGGCTTTTGCAATAAACTTTGAAACTTGTATTTTACAGGGTCAAAAAACCAGATGAATTCAACCGTCCTCGCTTATCGCTGTCCAAGAGGACGATCTCAACTAGCAACGCTTTGTCTAAAAAGGTAATGTAGCGCTTGTTGTTGTTAACACGGTTTTTGGAATCGTCAGTAAACTGCAAACCTGGTTTGGATTTAGTTAGCACAGAATACTCAGAAATAATTGGACTTCAACAGTTGTTACCATTAAAGATGCAACGGATAGTAATCTGGTAGAATAATACGCCGCTACCCGGTATCGCCGCATTATGTATTACATCTCTAATGATTACTATTAACAACGCTAATTAATTATCTATATATTGATGGGTTCATAGTTGTGTTGCAATATTCTTGGATAAGTATGAGACTTGATGGCGGCAGAAACTTGAAAAGACTAACTTGAAAAGACGAAATTACTTTAAGATTCGCTATTAACGGTAGCTTCAACTCTTTCCGAAAATAGATTCTAACGATCGTTGAATACTATCCAATGATATTAGCAACCCGAAATAATATAGATAACGCAATACCCACGCCCTCATACAATAACCTCTTAGATGTATGTACCCCTTAGCTAAAGTCGAAAATACCTGCGTGTTTTTTTTGATTACAAGCTCGTTTTCTTTCGTATTGCAGCAAGCCACAGTAGACGCGGCGTATACGGTACAGTAGTTTTTTTATACACGTTGATGTTTGTGTTGTCGTGCATCCCGTGTCTCGCTAGATGTCGTTGCATGATTTGTGTACGTTGTTTGAATTTTCTTATGTTTGATGTCGCCATGCGTAATGACGTTGCGTAGGTCAGTTGATTTAGTTTAATTAAAGCTTATTGGCATACTTTTTGTGTTTTCTTTTGAACAGTTGTAATATTGTTAAATCGAAATAACGGATTTTGCTTTGGAAATCTGTATTAATGAGCAGTTTTAGACATATTTTTTTTACCAACAAAGAAAAGATAGGTCTCCTAGGAGAACATTATTTGTATCGAGTAAATAAATGGTCGACTTACCGTATTAGATGTTAATGAAAAGTCTACGCAAGGGCAAGGGAACAATTATTACAGTTACTCCACCGGCAAGAGCATGTCGTAGTATGATGATACGAAGGTGATACGTGGCCGTATCTCCTGCTAAGTTTTCAAAAGGTTAGGGTTAGGCATCCAAAATACCTGTTATTGTCACCTATAGTGACTGTAGTAGTACACAACTAGTAACTTACAAAAAGTAAAGTATGTTTACCGTGACGTTGTAAAAACGGTCGCTAGGCTACTAACTAACTCCCAATATTCTGAATTCTAAAGTTGGTGCTATTTTAATTTAGTTACTGTAATTAATTAAACAAGGCGGTATATACTTAATTTTTTCAATTTATGCTAATCGACTCGGCATGATCTGTCAAGCTTACCACCTCCTTTGTTTAGGCTGCGTTTTCATCAGAACCGGAAGCTGTACGAGAAAATCCACCAATAGGATAGCTTCATTGTGGGAAGCTAGAAAATTTAAGCTATTATATTGGTGTATTTTTTCAGATAAGCTGACTCATACACTGCCCTCCTAAGCAAATTAAATTCTATGTCATTATCGATAAGGTTGATATTACTACAGGAGGTTTATCGTAGTTACTGCGTTTTTGCTTAGGACGGCAGTACAGCTCTCGTAGAATCGCAGCCTTATTGTGGGCTTAGCGGGTATAGAAAATCTTGTTTATGTACTTTTCATTATGTATCTAACAGTACATTACTAAGAAAGTTTCGGCACACAGCGGGCTCGACGGGCGAGTTATCTTTTTCTAGTTCCCATCATAGTACAAGCCCAAAGCTTAGTTTGGGATTAGATCAATTAGTGTGAGATTTTCCGCTGATATTTATTTTGGTTGACTAATGTTTTACCAAATCATCATTTTACAAACTATATCATTTTACAAACTTTCATTTCGCAAAGATATACTTCCCGCCGTATTATTTTACAATTTCATGTGGTCAAAAGTCTAACCTAACCTAACTCATTTAATAAGCCCATGTAACCTTTGTAATATTATTACGTAATGGTTTAAGCACAAACACGTTTTCGCGAAATGAAAGATTGTAAAATGATATACCTAGTTTGTCAAATGACGATTTTGTCAAAAGGGGCACAGCACTTCATTTCGAAGCCCGCTCGCGTTGAGCCGGCGTCGGGTCCATGTTTATCTATGTGAATAGACGCGAATAAAATATCTGTCACTTTCTAACCAGTATGTAAGTGCGAGAGTAACGGATGCTGTATCCACGTCTATCCACCGCGGTAAAGTCGACCACAATACCCAGGCTGTTCGACCGCGATGATGCCCGAGCCCGCCGTTTGCCGAAAAGTTACATTCACACAAATTATAATGGACAAACATCCGTGCACTTGTTGTAGATAGTGCACACGAGTGACTAAACCGTGCTTAAAGACGGGTGCTCCTAGTATTAAAGGCCATTTTATTTCCATGTGAACCATGACAATATCATATTTGGAAAGTTTCTCATTCCCTATACTTGATGAAAGAAAATTTGGCAGACATCTGCAAATAGTTACGTTAAATTATAATATTTCTACCTATTAATACAATTACAGACTTAACAGGTCTTGGTAAGTTCTTCAGAGTGCAGTCTCGTTTTGTGAGTTAATTTGTACATTTGTAACGTCCTTTAAAAACAACTCGATGTTTTTAAATGGTGATATTTTTATTTAAAATGATCACGGCTTTTTACACTCGACCCGCTCCCCGTCTCGTGCAGCAACTGCGTCAAGATATCAAGAATGGGAAATAAAAGGTAATTCCGTAAGAATAGGGAAGAATATTATATTATAGAAGTAAAACGCACGCTAATCCCGACTAAAACAAACACAATTGGGACAATTACAGTCAGTGACTTAGAATAGGATGAGGGTTCTAAAGTAGGCTTCGTTGGTTGCCGGATACATGCGAATATAATACCGCTACTGCCCTCCATACACTACTTCAACTAAAGTGAAAAGTTAAGTCAAAGTTAAGAGTGCACCGAGCTAACGTCGAGCGTCCATCGGCGCCCTCATAACTATTATTGTGTTTTCTAATTAACTAAAGAACTTCCTAGCAATCAGGTGATACGATTTGTAGCGCAAGTAAAAACACAATTTATGGGATACGTAACAAACTTTAATAACAATTACCCTTTGAGTAGTCAGCTTAACGGGATAAAGTTTAAGTTGATAACTCTAAGGTGATTTTTTTATTAAATTACGTGATATATACCCTATAAGTTGTGTTTCCATTTGTAGCACAAAAACCAACCGACCAATTTCAAGATAATACTTTAGTTTATTAGAAAACACGATAATAGTAATGAGTGTGCCACTGTGCATCCGGCGTACGCTCGGCGCAGTCTTAACGCTCGATGTAAAAACCTTATCCCATGGCATTTTACACAAATTTCTTGATTGTTTACATTAATTCTAAACTTCGTTATTATGACAATAACGACTTGATATCAAGTACTAATAATTTAAATATAGCAATTCATACAGTCAGCATCAATTAGCTAAAAAGAATAACATGTTCAAAACTATTTAGACACGACCTATTCTCTTGACAATAGAGTCGAGTGCAGATCATGTTGACCTCTTCGGTTGCGTAGCTACTTCTGCTGCTGACTGTACATAAAGTTATGCCGGGTGACCTCTAACTGGTAATACAAAATCAATGTTTTCCACACATCTTCCCTAAACGAAACCCCTCTCCTAACTGCAACACTCAGAGACGTCAATTAAATTGAATTGTTGTATTGTGACGTGTTGTCTTCTTCCATTACTATTGCAAGGAAAGTGACAGTAGCAACTTTAATGAAGCATTTAATTGACGTCTCTCGAGTGCGGCCGTAAGTCTCATACTGCTATTTTTTTTTTAATTGTCAATACTTTTGTTTTTAGCTTAATGCGGTGACCCTATCACTATGTTAATAAGATTGATGGGTTGTACACAGATTTAGGTTACTGTCTTTCTTGTGGACATACCGGAAGTTAACGTTTTTAAGGCCTAATTTCCTGGCTGAAGCCACATCCGCAGGCCTACTTTAGTCCTATCTAATAAAAACATAACTTATATGCAAGCCTTTAACTATTGACCACAGGAGAGACAACTACTTTTGATTTTTCGAACATATGTATGACCCTGATGATAACATAGAGTGACAGGTATGACAGTTAGGTGTTAAATGTAGGGTGACCACACTTTAGGACTGTAATAATTAGTAAAAAAAGTAACGATAATCACAGAAGGCTGATTTAAATAAACAGAGTTAATTTAATTTACTATTCTTCATTAATGAAACCACAATCAAGTGATTTCTATTACCAATTTCAAGTCACCCTGTACAGAAATAACGACCACAATCAAGAACTGAGTGTAATGCAATGGGACAAGGTTTACTTTGCATTGATGTTGAACTTTGATTTAACTTTTAACTTTTGAAAAAGTCTATGGTATGAGTCCACTCAAGCTTAGAATTGTATCGGCAAATAAGTGGGTAATACATTTGCACCTTGCAAAAACCTGTTATGAATCAATTTGTGTGTTAAATTTTTACACGTTTGAACTAGGGATGCATCGATACGCCTTTTCGCCGATACGATACCGATACCGATACTCTTATAAAAATATCGGCGATACCGATACCGATACCGATACGCTTTTTGTGAATTCAAAAATGAAGGCATAATAAATAAACCACAAGACAGAATTATTTTTATACATAGGTTAATATTAGATAATTAAAAAAATTAGTAATTAAAATTAACATTGATAAGATTTTTGTTTAAAAAACAAAGTAATCTTAAATTTTTCGAAGAAAGGCTATTGCGCAAGTCTGTTTGAATAAGACCTGCGCTGGAAAATAGTCTCTCAGATGCGACAGAACTCATTTGGAAACTAAAGTACTTCTGCGCATTTTTTTTTAAGTTTGGGTATAAAACGTCATTGCGCCAGAAAAACTAATGGATCTGCATCTCTTGATATATTGGGTCGTGCCTCGTATGCAACGAAATAGACGCAAAGCCAAAGCGGGCGGGAGAGACAAGACACTCACAAGCGCGGGGTTTCCCCGAGCATAGTTCATGCCTCGTTTGCAACGAAATAGACGAGACAAAACGCTCGTTTACACTACATTTTTAAATTAAAAAGTATTGTTGAATCGGTATCGGTATCGGATGCATCGCTAGTTTGAATAGTCTTTATAATCTTTGATCCAATCTTATCTCGATTCTGTTGCTATAGCAACAACAATGTCTTTTACAATATCCCGCAACTAGACTTCTGGAAACTTATGTGTATCACTGGACTGCGAACATGTTAATTAGCAGTCAGAACAGGCGGCATTCGTAGGGTGACAGCGGGGTACGGTGGGGAAGCAGGTGTTCCTGTCGACACGTGTTGGCCGCCCTTAACATACTTCTTCATAACTTACTTCTTTATGTATACTCTTCCTTATTCTTGTGGTAATTTGCAGATCGTGTTCCGTAAAATCTTGCAGCGAAATGTTTTGTGAATTAACTTTGAAATGTCTGGTTATATTAACTACCATCGCGACTATCGTACCTTTAATGATAAACCTAATTAATATAACTGTTTGATGATGATGCTTCTAAATTTAATGTTTAAAATCAAATAATTACGAAACGATTTGCGCATAAAAATAAATATTTTCGATTGGTACCTTTTAATTGTCAAAGAAAAAGTCGTATATTCAAACACAATCTCATTTTAAAATAGTATGAAAAAATAGTAACAAAAAAACTAGAAATGATCATGAACATGTCACGTAGGTAATAATGATGTAACACATTCATTATTTGTATTTTTGGTCGTGAATAACTCTGTTTAAGTAAATAATTCTAATAAATTTTTTTAAGCTAAGGGGTTCTGAAAGTAACTTTTGAATAGAAAATACGCTAAATATCCGAAACTTTCAGTTATTGCATCCTTAAATAGATCTTTACTTTGTTATAATAATTGGTTTACATCCCAATATTCGACAACAGCTCGTGAGCACTCAAAACTTCCCATCGCTACCATTTTTTCCTGTGCCGATTAACTCTGGCTGTATCATTTATAAGCATAATCTTTGATCGCAGACGTCGAAGAGAAGAAAAGGTCTGATCAAGAACAAGCCGACGGTGGTGAAGGGCAAGAAGGTGGGCCGGCTGGAGTGACCGCGCCGCCCGCCCCGCGCGCCCCCGCCGCGCATCAGTGGTAACGTTGCCTTCTGACACCCTCTGTTCATTCACCTAATTATTTACGACATGTTATGTGCTAATCACAGACCACTTACCCTATAGACTCCGCATACAAAGGCGCCCCCGTAAGCCATGCTTATGCTCACAGAACACTCATTGGTTGCCATGGTTCTATTGGCGCGCACCACGACGCGCACACTTGATTATTCGTTGACTTTGAACTAGCCAATAACGGTGCACTTTCCGCCCCCCGCGCCCCGCCATTTTGGCTTAATGAGATACTAGACAAACTGTTCCGAAGCGGAGTCTATAGGGTAAGTGGTCTGTGGTGCTAATCAACTTAAAGGGTTATTACATTATCCAATTGTTAACCACCGGATCCTAAGTGCGTTTACGTCGTTCCTAATCCTAATTACGATTCCTAATTGAATAGTGTGATAAGCCCTTAAGCCATGTGTCGGCCGATATGCATAGACGCTTTACTCGAATCACAACTGCATTGACAGATGACTATCTTTAACAAGTCTACTGTATTAGGTCTTTCTTAGTTTATACAATGAATTCATCTGTGTGTTTAGAAATATTTAGAATTGTTACTGTTAAGTTCAACTATTATGTATTCAATTGTACTTACCAGTTTTCCTTCCTTATTTCTTGAAGACAATAAGTACTTCCACCAATAATATACTGTATAATATATTGAATGAGAGTTGTCAGGATACTTAGTATATAGAAGAGTTTTTGATTGTGTAATTTTATAAAATGTCAATTACATACTATAACCAATATAAATAGGCCCGGTTCCTGAAAATAACTATTATGATTATATTAATGATGGCAGCGTTACTCTCTACAAGTTGACCTGTGTGTGGGTTATATAATCAGTTTAGTTTATTTTAAGAAAACCCGTCCTGCTTAAAATATATATTCTGTATTATTTTCTTCTCAAGGAAAAAAAGTAATCTTGTTTGTATATTTTGAATAATCTGATTAATTCCACTAAAGTTTCTTGCGATCTTACCACTGATGTCACCAATGTTTGACTGACGCCGATTTCTTTTTACTTAGTCCATTAGTTAAATATTCCTAATATTTAAATTTATTGGTTTTTAATTGATTTTTGCACTAAATGGGTGCGTGTATGGTGGCACTTTTAAGGCATGACGCAATGGTTATATTTAGAGAAAAAGAAAATTAACAACTTAAACATTTGCATTTACGTCCATAAAGTTCATTGTTGATTTTTCTTCTCCTACAGTTTTACAATGGGCAGGGTAAGGATATAACGTTTGTGTACACCTCTCAGGTTGTCAATACCTAAGCAATAATATTTTTTACCTTAGCGTATCGTAACAGTGTCTTGAATGTGTGTAGGTAAGTTAAGTCGTCTCTAGAAATCAGCTGTTTGTGGCATAGGGAGTACTTTCAGAATTAGGGGAAACCATTCCAGGGTTTAGTATCATAGTAAAGTAATCATGATTATCATCGAGGTAAAGAAATGTTATTAATAATTATAACAGCATACATTTCTTTGTTAGTAATAAATAAAAATTAGATGTAACGGTTGATCACCGAACGAAAACGACGGCAAAAAAAATAGGTCACTCGTAATTATACATATACAAATGTTTCCAAATAAAGAAACTACGCCATTAAAGCAACACCCCTATCAATGCGTTTATATCAACCGCATAAATCGAACGTACAAAATTTAGTACAAATAACCTTTTTTATCGATCATGTCATCAAGTAGAGTCTTAGAGAACTCAAAAATCCATTAGACCTGTTTTTTATATATTATACTAGTGACCCGCCCTCGCTTCGCTTCGGTTTATTTGAGTTTTCTATAACACACGTACATGAAACAAAATTAATTAAATTATTATAAACTATTTTTTTATACATAAAAACCTTCCTCTTGAATCATTCTATCTACTAAAAAAAAACGCATCAAAATCCGTTGCGTAGTTTTAAAGATCTAAGCATACATAGGGACAGACAGCGGGAAGCGACTTTGTTTTATACTATGTAGTGATAAAAAGAAGAAATTTCCAGGCTGACTGATCGATCAACGGACAGCCAAAACCGATCGACCTAGGGATTTTAAATTGGAAGGCAGTATTCCTTGGATATCCTAGGGGTGCAATAATAACCGATTTTTAGAAATTCATCCCTTAAGGGGTTAAAATTGACTAATTCGTTCATGAAGAGACTACGGCTTCATAAAGGATTATTTTAATATAGACTCAACATATTTTTTTCATAATGTAGTGTAATGTGTGCCGTAACTTGTTCTTTACTATTTCCCGAGCATGTTTTTACAATAGTTCTAGAATTTTCACTAAACCCTGGTGTAGTTTCTTTTAACTTCGAGAGTGTTTCCCAATTCACATACACATTAGAAATCGCATTGTATCGTCTAACGACGTTCGTCCTCAACCGGCTCGGATTGTCTCTTAACCAGTCCCCATGATAACATATTTAACGCATTCACTGTCGGACGCATATCGTCGTTCTTCGGACGACCCGGACCGAAACCGGACGAAAGACCCGGTGTGTGAGGAAGAACCTGATTATAAGTACGGCAAACACTGTAATAATTAAATACGTAGTGCATTTTGTAACCTATTTATGTAATAAATTAAACGTTTTATGGGAAACGTACTCGCCGGGTTAAGAGGTAAATGTCTATTTCTTTTACCTCCCTTTATCGAGTCGATTGAGGCTGATCGAACGGTCGGAAAACAGATTGGTGAAATTTTCCTCTGTTGAAATGAATGAAGTCTTTCATAATTAAGAACGTCCATTTGTAATATTTATAATAATTGATAAATAGTTTAAAATAATATTATTATTGTTAATTTCTGAATGCAACGTTTTCCCTTTTTAGTTAAGCTTTCTAACGGCCGGGCGGCGTACCTTACGTCTGTATAATGAATTCATGACGGCTCGGTCACCACTCAATTCAACGGTACATACGTAAAATTAAGTGGTGGGGCGGGTCTTCGTATATTGAAAGCACTATAATTATTACCACAAACTGGGACAACGTTGTAAGATCGTCTGTTACACGTCCACCACCTCCTCTGCGAGTTGCGACATGAAGGCCACCTTGCGGCAAGGTTGCCGGGCGCGCGCTCTTCGAATTCACAGATGAGTTGGTGGATACTTTACTTGTCAGTGTAGGAACCAAAGTGTGAATATCATTATTGATATATTTTAGGGTGATTTTTCATATATATAAATTATTCGATTCAAATAACACGGTCTGCGTAAGTGAATTATGACTATGGGATATGCATATTGAGGTGTTATTTTCATTTTATTGTTGCACGGCACTTTGTTTTCGTATCGTGACAGAGTTTTATCGATCTGTAGGAGGGATACCTAGTGCTCTACAATGTTTTTAATAAACAGATGGAGATTAAATTTTGTTTCTTTATACACCCTTATTGTATCCTGTTTCTGATTCCTTTATTGTACGGTCACGAGCGTTAATTTGGCACCCATTTCAAGAAAAACATGCTTGAAGTCGTCAATGTCATTAGAGATGTCAAGTCATTTGTAACTTTTAGGTATCTCAACTTTATTCTTGTAGAATGTCAGATTAACTTTGGACCTAAGGTGGGTACCAAATTTAATTTCGTGTACCTATTCATATTACTTAATACATACAAATTACTATTGGCTGCGGTATCTTTGACAATGAACGCATAAATAAATAAATACGCGGCATATTGTCGTAAATTTATACGCGGATAAAGTTACATCCTCGTTAGTTTGGTAGAAAGCAGTATACATTGCCATGGTGAATATTAAGTCCGACCCAACTTAACTAATTCGTGTCCAGCTTTAGTGTTTTCGATCCAAATCGGCGCGCTCCTCTACTGTAATTGGCATTGCACGGTTCCATGAATGTATACTCGACCAAGAACTCCTTTACCGCTTTTCGACTATTTGTATGACTTTAAGGCACGAAAGCGGTAAAGGACTTGGTCGACTATAACGGGACTTCGTGGATTGAAAATATACATCGTCTTATCACATTACACTAGTACAGATGTAGTAAATAATCCTTTCCCATAGTTTTTGGTCGGATAACTTCGTATTTATCTTGCTTTCTCAGTTCGCTTATTGATGGGTACTGAAGCTAATTGATAAAGCTAGATAAATACGAACTAATCCGACAAAAAACGATGGGACAGGATTATTCACTACATCTGTACAAGGCTGTGTGCGCCGCCTGTCGACCCCTTCTGTCTGTGAGTATTGTCCTGGAGCTGTACGGGCTGATGGTGCTGCCGCAGAGCGAGGCCTTCCGCACGCTGCGCCGGCGCCTGCAGTGCGCGCCGCCGCCCAAGTATCTCAGATTCGGGTAATGTCGGGTAGACTAGCATAAAAGCGTATTAGTGAGAATTAGAAGTACAAATCTGGAAGTCCTTTTACGATCATCCATTCATTCGATCTATTGTACAGTCGTGGAACGAAAAGGTTGACCAGTTTTCAAATAAATTCATTTACGCGTTGCTAGCACATGTTAGCTTTTTAAACTGTGTAACAGACAGAGAAATAATATTGGACCAATAGTGGCTGTTGTTTATACGTGACCATAACAACCCTTTTGTAACGTCCAATAAAGACTTGAGTTCAGTTTAAACCAATAGTGGCGGTTGTTTATACGTGACCATGGTAACCATGTATCTGCGGCGGGCCATGTAGTGAAATGACATTCATTATGAGTTATGACGGAATGTGTCATACTCGGTCGATAAGCAGATACTGATAAGATAACTTTTACTGAGCCATCAAAATCAGATCTTAAGGTGGTCAACCTTTTCATTCCGCGACTGTACGAGAACATTTAGAATTTGAAAAGGTTTCAATACACTTACGATACCATTGATGTCAATGACAGAGTTAGTGTTAGAATAGGTAAGGGTAGGGAGCGGTAAAAAATAAAAACGATTTGACAAAACCTTCACCATATATTTATTAATAAAGACAATCTAAAAGATCACTTAATAGTCATTGTCTTAAAAAATTAGTTACCCTAATAAATTTATCAATATATATAATAGAATTTTATTTTATTACTTATTGTTTCAAGGATATGCGAAGTTGTGAAAGTCGCTCAGCGGGAGGGACAGGCTCGAGCTTATTCGTCGTTGTTCTCTGCGTTCCGATCACATTGGTTGAACATAACAATGAATCTAGTCATACGTAGTACACTTACACCTTTCTTGAGTACCTATTTCATTTAATCTAAATGCTTAATAAAGTTTAACGACCTAAGTGACTACGCGAAGAATTGTGCTAATCTAAAAACGTGTCTACAAATTTTAAATAGTAGTTCAAAGTTTTGTAATTTACAGAACGTTCAAAATCACAACACAGAGTGTAATATCAATTATCGTGCGTTTGGCACGCGGGTTCCCCTACGGTCACTATATATTACACGGGTAGCGCCAGCGAGACTCGCTCCGATACAAAATTAGAAGAATATATATTCATTTAGACTTACAAAATATTTACTATTATTAACATTTCACATTTTTGTTTTTTTGACACAAATACAGAAGAACATTTAGAGCCGCATTCGGGACTACAGGAAACAATTAGTCAGATAGAACGATTACTAAGCGATTATACATTGTAGGATCCATTAAACTAAGATAACATTCAGTTACACAACAACGGCTTAGTGACTGAACGCGAGCGCCGTTTCTCTTCGTCCAGCGGCTGTGCAGTTACAATGCTTTGTATACGTAGGTGCATATTTTCCGTTATCTACGCTAGACAAATTGACTTGAGACATTATTGTTTAATTTATTCAGTGTCTATACCATCGATGTAGCTATTCCTACTCTAAGAGGCTCGGGTGGAAACTGCAAGACAGCTTAGTAGGGGTCGACATGTAGTAATGTCTTCGAAAATGTCTTACTTAATAGGCCTGTTTTATAGGTAATTGATTATCTAAAGTATGTGTTAGGTGAACAGATAGTCGACGAGCGAGTGAACCGAAGCCGCCCGCCGCCCTCTCCGACTCTGCGGGGCAGAGCGGAGGGTGGTCGTGCGTATAAATGCAATTTCAAGTGCTTCTTTGTGACTGTTAAAATATTACAGAAATAAAAATAACTTTAACACTAAAATAAAATGGTAAGGCACTTCTATATTTAAAGTTGAAATTATAAAATAGTTCAATTCTCGATCATATTTTTTAATTCTAAAGTACTTAGCGAAGTTTGTCTGCGTACTTGCGTCTACCGGACGCAGCGCTCGGCTTCCTAGAGAAGTCCCGTCTGCCTCCGCGACGCTTCCTACGCGAACTGTATGTTAAGTTAGGGGTAAGTAATGTAAAGCTAGACCCTGACTAGTATGACAACATGGCACATGGAATGGGTTATTTGTTAGTGACTCGATGATGTACCAACACTTTTAACTAAATCATAATGAACAGAAAATAACGATATAGTATTTAGTAAAATGAACGCGTAGACTTCTTACTAGAGAGTACCTTCAGTCTTAAGAGCTAAGAGTATTGTTAAATTATCTCTGGAGGGACTTTGTCTTCAATAAATTGTAATTTTATGTAAGTAGTAGACCTATCTCCGGTACGATAAATTTAATTTGAAAAATATTATAAATATTTACATAATAGCAAGTTTTGTGACATAATTTGTTTTTATGAAAATAACGCTCTGAATGACGAAAACCAAGGAATAGCTTACTCTGTCCTATTCGATAGCACTACTTTTGAATAATTGAATCCTCACTCGCGTTATAAAATATTTGGCATTTACTCGTAGCGGTCTCGAAGTGTCTCATTATACATCTGGGGTTTTACTTAAAGCCTCGCCTTAATCTAAAACAATAATCGATTCTGCGTCGCTAAGATGGCCGTTCCCAACCTTGTCTTATATTTACTCTAAGTTTGGCATACTTATTTAGGTACTCTAGTCACAAATAGTTTTTGGCAATTCTTTGGCATACATTTAAGAACGTACGTGAGTGCAGAACCACTGCCCCGTCTCAAGCGTTTATTTGCACAACCGAATAATCACGCAAGTACACAACGTGGGACTTGGCTGGAGCCGGCGTTATGCGTTGGCTGCGAAAAGCGCTGCGATCGCAGCAATAGGCCTTGTACTTATATTCAACATTGCCTAGAAATATTGTCTCTAATTGTTTTCTAAATCGTTGTTTTGTTCTGCCCTTGCTTTCCCTAGAAGGGAAAGGGAGAAAGGATAAAAACATACCAATATTAGAACACGATCGGAAACAATGTAGTTTGGACATGTTAAATAGGTTTCGGTGAGAGCTGCGCGGCGGAGTCAACGCCGGCGCGCGGAACAAGTGTTCGAGACGCCTTCAGGCCAGGTCCCTTCAGGTACTCTTGGAAGGAAAACGAACATTAGGTAAACATTCAAAAGAATAAATTCACATTTAAATATTCGTATCGAGCCTAACCTCGCAATAAATTATTTTCAAGATTCGAGTTACAATCATAATACTGTGAGCGTTATACGCCTTTCCTTTACCTTGTAGTGTTAAATGTTAATCTAAACAGTGAAGTGTTAATATTATAATATAATAAATAATCCGAAGGTATTAACATGTCTTTTATAAGGAATATTGCCCCAAAATTAATTTTAAGTCGGTCGTTAAAAGTACAAACATCGGAAGACAACAAGAAGTCGATCAAGAAACGTCACAACCGCAAAATATTTGTTTACTTAAAATAGAAGAGTTTAGTTGAGGAACCGCGCGGCGTGCGAGCACCCCGCGCGCCCCGCAACGTGAGCAACGCGGCACGGTCGCCCCATTTGTACATGCCTTCAAACGATACAGTACACTTCTCTGCAACAACGATACATATCACAACACGTATCTACACGTATAATATAGAATTACATTACATTATTCATAGAAAATAGTACTACAGTCAAAAATTAACTATTCAACTATTAAATAATAGCATATTCCGAACAATCAATAAGGAACTATTCAATAAGATTATCAACATAAAATATAGAACATTTGAGCATTTCGATAATATTTGTGTAAAAAAATATTAGTATCCTTTTTAAAATATTTGGTTTGGACAAGTTTTGTGCACGGTGGAGTGGAATGAGCAGACAGTGGGGGGCCTGCGCGGCCGCCGCGCCGGCGTACATTCGATGCTTTCATTCTGCTCGTATTGTGAGACTTTTTTGAAGTGACCCGATTTACTTAAGTTCCTGACTTTCGAACAAAGGCAAAACTTCAAAAATCTGGTCCTATAGTAGTTTGGAACACCTCAAAAACTCAAATACTCCTGAATGTAAGCCGCGCCAGAGAAATGAGTGTGCTTAATGAGGTCTAATTCGACTAGAACAAATAAAACTAAAACGAATTACTACAAAATAACAACAAAATGAGCAAACAAGCAGTAGCGAGCTGTGCTCGCGATGACACCTGACGAGTCAGTAAGACGAGGTAGTGTAGTTACTACACTATTAGCTAACTCGTGGTTGTAATACTTAAATAGTTCCATTATCATCCGACAGAGCGCGCCGGCGCCGGCCGCGGCGCGGCGTCGGCGAACCCTTCTCTATTTACATCACACTTGCAAAGTCACATTTAGAAGTCATAATATCTTTTAAAACTGTACGAAGAACTAACTATCTATGTATCAATCGTTATACAAAATATCTTTATGCGATCTCTTCATGTTTAGCAATACGAAAAATTCAAATAATTAGTATTTTATCAAGGTATTCGATCAGTACCCCGAAGCTAACTCTTCTAGCTACTAGCCACTACGTCGCTCTCAACTAGATCACTTTTTAATTTATCTATAATACTATTTAATTTGTAATTTGTAATAAGTAATAAATGCTTAAGCGTTTCAGCATTTTGTCCAAGATGCGTCCGGCGGCCGTGCGCGGGCGCGGCGGACGACGCGGCCTACTGCGTGCGCGCGGGCAGAGCTTTGGTATTCAGCAGTCGCGTGCTCTGGCGTCAGACCTCTCGACCTTTTCATAAGGTTTTTCGAGTTTGGGCCGTTTCGGCTCGGCGTCGAGTGGCCGGTGCGACTTCATGTGTGCGCTACGACTTTTAACTTTGTTAAATACTCTGAAACATAACAGGGTACACTATTAGGAGACGGCAACTGAAGATAAGAAATAAGCGAAAAATAAATCGGTCAAAAACAAAACAAAAAGCAGGTGCGCTGAAGCAAAAGCCGTAGTTAGTCTTGTAAAACAACTTATAACCATACACCGTTAATACATGAAATCGTGACACATATGTTTTTCCTAATTTAATTATAAATAAAATATTTTTAAAGTACTTTATCTTTCTACACAATGGACATATAATTTGTATGTACTTTTTATCCTATTTAATAAAAATACATTTTTATTTAATATTTACATAGATCGATGTTCTATCTTCGGAATAAGTATGACTTAACAGTTAAAACATCTATGCAGTAAACAATTTTAAGGATGAAGTTATGCAAACATCAACTCGGCATGCACGCGACCGACGTCGGTGACACACGATCCGCGGCGCCGGCCCAGCAAACGCTCCGAGACATTTACTAAGCCAGTGCAAACCATTTAACTTAAGTTACACAATTATTTCCATTCCACCAAGTTAACTTACTACAAAGCTGTAAAAACTATCCATTTAATTCCTAACGCATGCACAAAAGGCAATTTAAGTGAAACCTAAACAAGTAAGATCTTTCGAACCGATCGATTAGGGCACAGGTCGGTTCAGTCAATTCATTATGAAGTATGAAACCTTATAAAATGTTTTTGTATAGCACTCGACATGAGCGATGAGGGAGGAGGAGTGTTGCGTTCCACGTAAATTGCGTTTGCGCGAGTTGGGTATCGTCGGCGCGTTGAAGCGGTAACGGCGGCAGCGGCGCGGGCGCGGCACTTACTTCCCGCAGATCTTGCACGGGAACTCCTCGCCCTCGAAGGGCGCCGGCGACGACGCGGCCGCGGCGCCCGGTGCGCCCGGGGCGCCCCCCCCTACCGAACCCTGCGTGTGGACAAGTCGCGCGAATTAGGAGCCTGTGCGGAACCAGGTCAGTCTTCTAGCTTGAAGACAAAGTGGTGGGACGCTTTGGTCGCGTTGCTTACTTGTGTGGAGAACTGCTCGATATTCCAGCTTCTCAAGTACAGCATCTTGTAATCTTTGGTTACCTTTTTCCAGAAGTAGTAGAACTGTATGCACTGTTTTGAGTCCTTCGTTCTTATCTGAAACACAATACAATACCATTGACGATACCGCTGAATTCGCGACGAAAATACCATGGTAGCGGGATAGTCCCGCAGTATAATAACCTGGGTAGTAGTTGCTAAGAAAATCTGCGTGTACTTTCAGAAGCTCGGGGAGGTAGTGAACTTGCTTACTTATTATTTAAGTAATTTAGACTCGCAATTTTTGTGAAACCTCAAAACCGCTCTCAAACGTAGACTACGTTAGTACCTATTAGTTGTAGTTGTAAAAATGTTGATATGATGACTCACCAGCTGTGAGATTCTGAAGAAGTCCTTGTCGTAGTGGCGCAGGCCGGCGAGGAAGGCCTCGACCTCGTCGGGCGCCCAGCGCGACTCGTGCTGCGCGGGCGCGGCGGGGCGCGCCATGAGCCGCAGCGTAGCGGCGCGCACGTCGCCCCCGCACTCGCCCAGCGTCTGCAGCGCGAACTCGCGCGTGTGCCCGCCCACCGGCATCGCCGCGCACATCGCCAGCTCCATGAACATGCGCACTGGAAATATTCATAGCTATACACTTAGCACTCTAGTTACCGCCGTGTTAACTAGGAGAGCGCTGTGAGTAAATATTTAAGAAATTATTTCAACAATGAGCGCATATGCGTTTCGGGAACGCTGTGTACACATGGTGATGTAAGCCCAAAAAGCGTTATGTGTAGGTACAATGGGCACATAGGGTACTTGACGGTTAATTAGGGTACTGTACACTTTCCGATAATATCGGAAGCGTGCTGTCAGAACGTAACCTTGGTTAGAGCAGACAGTATCTAGCAAACCAGTACAAATCTTATGATGGTCGGTGTCTCCTTGTAGGTTACTACAAAATAACCTGTGCCAAGAGGCACCGCTCTTCCATATCTACAGTTTATATAGTACCTATATACAGTACTATTTTTAAAACTATATTACCTAAACGGTTTTTGTGTGTGTGTCTATGATATATTTGGCTATAAAATACGAAACTTACCTTCATTGTCATCTAGAGCATCATTGATGCCAGGATCCCATAACAGTTGTTCTGAGGCTCGATGGAGATCTATCCGATCGTTGCACATTTCTGGTATATCAGCCTGGTGGTCTTGCCCGATGTTGATGGTCGGTTGCCGAGGCTCCTCCAGCTGCGGTAGCATGTCGGTCTCCATGGTCGGAAGGCCTAAAATTAAAGACTTTATTACCAAACCGAACTCAAAGGTATTAAGGAATTGTTTTACATGTGTGATAAGATAATTTACCAGCTGTCAGTTCTATCAAGAGCCCAGGGCCTTCTCGGTCGGGTGATAGGAGCGGTTGCGGGGTGTAGTGGCCGAGGCTGCGGCGCATGCGCGAGCGGTAGGGCCCGGCCGGCGACGCTCGCCGCTTGCGCCGCTGCGGCGACGCCGGCACGCTACTCGGACTCAAGAATACCGCTGGCACTGTTTCTCGACCTTCTATGCAAACCTATAAAACAAATGGAAGTTAAAAATAAATCTATAAATATAATCCATGGCGCCATGGCATGGTTGTTATTAATAACTATTATGTACGCACTTGAAGGGAATTAGCTTCGTGCTGCCATTGATGAACGGCAGTTGTTAATGATGGCGTTGATGGCAAACGATAATATCGCCGTGGAGGTCTTTGATTCGAAAAGTCACGGGGGCTACTCGACAAGAGTGGGTCTTCAGAATTGAGCATAATACGCCGTGGCATCGGCGAAGGTTCCAGCGTGTAAACGTCAAGCGATCTGCATTCTTCGGGTAACACTTCCTCCAGGGCTTCTTCCACCTTAACAAATGAACAACACCTCTATTATTTACTGCTTTGGTAACAACTTAGCTGTCGACGAAGTGACAATTATATAATTTGGTTACCTCTTCCTGACTGGACATGGTAGCCGTAAAGAAGGCAGCTGATAAAGGTGATGATGCTCGTGGAACTGTGTGAGCCGGCGAATGAGCGTCATGGGAAGCAGGAGGCGTCGGGTAAGCCAATCCGGGCGATGGTTCTGGCTGCGTCGAGTAACTGCCTCCAGGCGATGATGCTGTGTATGGTAGTCCAGGGGAATCTCCGGTAGAGTAGGAGAGACCTGGAGAATTAGCCGAATAGCCGATTCCCGGTGACAGAACAGGTGATCCCCCATGACAGGCACCGAAATCCGCTAATGATTCCGGCAGGGGCGAATTGAGAACGGCAGCGAGCCGTCGACTAGATGGAAAGGTAACCGGTGACCGTTCCCGAATAGATGCGGCTACTGTCGCATAGTCTTCCAATGAAGCGAGTTCTTCTAACTGTTCTGGAGTTGTCGTGAACTGAAAAGTATCCTCGTTCAGGGCCGGTGAAAAGTATCCATCGTCGGAGTTAAAAGACACTCCGAACAGTTCGGGTCTAAAAGTGAACTCCTGCTGAGGCGACGACTGGCCCGGATCCGAGGTAGATCTTTTAACAACCTAAAAAAAAAACAAGTCAGACACGTGCAATTCAAAGGACATTTTCAAAATTTTCGTTTCATTAAAGTTTCGATTAGTAAACGGAATAAATTGCTTCATTTCGAGCAACATCAGGTAGGTATACGGACCTTCGAGTTTCCTCTTTTGAGTAGCTCGATAAGGGTGGAGTCTC
>CAWYPN010000087.1:0-22720 GCA_963966035.1 Acleris laterana
GAGACTGAAAAGCGATATGGCGCCTTTAATATCTACTTGACGTTTATATATTCTAACTGATCATTCATTTGACAATCCTATAGTTTAAGACTACTTTATGCATTCCAATTAACTCTAAACGTTTAAAACAAAAACGTAGTAACTACTGAATTTCATCAAACGAGTCAATTCGAGATGAAACTGTAGTTAAGACGTTTTTAATCCAAACCTATTGACTAGCTAAAAACAAAAATTGCCTCAACACAAAGCAAATGCTCCAAATATCGAGAAGATGTAAATAATTATATGTATATACAATAAAATTTATGATAACTAAAGGACTTAGCACCAATAAACCTTAAATTATAAAGAAACATACATAAAGTATGACAAACTTAATTAAACTCTAATTTATTTCTTACTAGCAACACCTTAACATAGACAACGAAAACCATATTTGAAATAGCAACATTATTTTTAACATCAAAAACACCACTGTACCAAAAGATCTACCTAAAACACGTCAAACTTACATTTGCAGAGAAAAATAAAGCAAACACATACTAGATGTTCACATTCGTCCGCAAACCTAAGTTTGCGGTCCACTTATTATACTAACTAGAAAGAGATAGACATTTTTCTGAGAAATTTTTAAAACACTAAATTTTAATAATTTTTTGTACTGAAAAACGGCCGATTCAATACTCCTTTGCGGCCTGCCATAGACAACATTTGTTTATTTTTAATTTTAATTTACCTACACTCATGTCCGACTCTACGTATCGCAAAGCGACTGCAAAATATACTTTGAACCTTTTTAAGGCCAAAACATAAGTATAATATAATATAGATTTTAGACCACAGAGTAAAACTGAAGTCATCTTAAACGATTGCTATATTCTGCCCATTGAATAGTGGCAGTGTCCATTTATTTATATTTTTAACATGGCAATGATTATACCTTTCAAACAGCTGTCAAATTATGACAAACTGTCAAAATTTTTTTTTTTGGATTTTATGGCCTGGTTACAAGACCTTTAGGCCACACCTGTCAATTTGCTATGCATTTGGTGTTGCCAGATGGTGATATTTTAACTTGGCAACTTTTTTTACTGCCACTATTCATTGGGCATTCAATAAGAATTATATTTGCCAAAGATATCAAATTATTGGTTATTTAGCTTACACAACTTATATTTTTTATCCTTTGTTACTTGGGATGTTAGAAAGCTTCATAAATATTTAAATAAATTTCCATTTGAGCGAAACATTTGAACGAAATAAAAACGCTTATTAAAAACGCAAATTGTTTATATAAGGGCCTTCCCACTGCCGATTTACCATTTTAAAAATTGTTTTAAATATATATTGCAGGTCCGTAATCAACCATCACCTTGCGTTTTACATATTACACAAACCCCTTAAAGCCTTTTTAATTTCACACCAATTTTTTTCTAATCTTCAGAACTTGAAGTTCCTTCTCAAAAATTGTCTATGGCAAGTGGCAGTAGCTCTAAACTACGATCACATAATGCCTTCAATCACAGATATTTGACCCTGCCTCGTGGGTCCCATGCTGTCTTAACACTACAGTTTTGCACAAAAAAATAACCCGCCCCGACCAAGGAATGCAAAATACAACTTGTTTACGACATCCGTTCAAACAAAAACTGCACCCGTTCTTTATATTTATTTATCTTTTTTTTTTAAACACTCTTTTTGTGCTTCTACGTATATGCAGCGTTATTATTGTCGATGGCGCTTCCGCCATTAATAACGATGCTCCGATATAAATACAACGTCGCGTGACGCAGTGCGGCGTAAGCGCCATTGACAATAAGACCCCTTCATAGATAACGCCACATATAGTGGTAAGTAGTAAGACAGCACACGACAACCACACATATCCCACATCACTTCAACCATTATCTAAATCTTCCAAAAATCACACCGAATCTTATAATTAGGAAACAAAACACCCTTAATGAATACACAGCTGTTATTTAATCGTGTTGGCGACAAATATTGGGACAAAAAAGGATGAACGCCTCTCGTTATACAACTGAAAAGAATTTAATTCAATTTTTTTTTTCTGTCGCTACTCATGTTATATACTTTATTATGTGAGCAACATTCTCGATATTTCCGATAGATCAATGGTTGATATGTGCATTACGACCATTAACACGTTCACTGCTAGAAGTCTGCACCGCGATTCCATTCTAAGTAGGTACCTCTAATCTTACCGGTTGCGCCAGACATATTTATTTTTGCACAATATTAAGTCACCAACTCAACGAAGCTACGCTGCTTAATTAAAGACAGAGCGTCTTTTCTAACTGGTCCATCGCGAGAGAAACAAAAGATCTCGCGAGCAAGTTAGACTACAATCAGAGGAAAATATTGAAAATACAACCCAACATATTACTGTCTCTCAACGCTTTAAGAACTTCTGATATGATAGATAGAGACGGTAATGTTTCATTCACTTGCTTAAGAAATTTAACAAATATTTAAAACCGTCCTGAAAATTTGTTAACAAAATTCGCTTGTAAAAAAACCAAGTTATATTATTAACGACATTTTTATACAGTTTAGTTCGTTTCTCAGCAGGAACTAAAGTACTTGCCTGGACAGTGGACAATCTATTTTGGCTTAGGCGGGAGGGTCTCGTTGCTTGTGCTTATTTTCAGGAGTGACGTGAGTCATATTCATGTGGCGTCTGTAAAAAAAAACTTGGTCAATCTTAGTCTTTGTCTTCTTATGCAGGATAACACAACTACCACAGAATAAGTAATGGTACAATTATCTGCCGGCCCTGTGAAGTGGGCCGAAATAATACAGACTCTCGCGGGGCAGATTAAAGGTGCATTTTGCCTCGTTAGGAGCGCCCCCACTATCGATCACAGAAATATAACCAAGGTCACTTCTGTGCGGTGCACTTGTATTATTATCGTTAACGCTTTCTGTGTAGGTTTCAATTCGCATATTTGCTGTTAGAGGGAGTCGCTTCTGTACTTGTATTTTTACTTATTCTGTGACCGACAGTGTCCGTTTTGCTTGCAGAATTGATCGCAATTTTTTTTATAGATTTTTTTAAAGGGATCCTTTGTCTTACCTTAGTCCTCTTTCGCCTCTGAACGAGAGACTGCACATCGAGCAAGTCTTCAAGTCCTGGTTGGCGCCTTTCTCCTTCGCCCCCGCCTCGACCGCGCCCACCTTGTCTGTGGCCTTTGTTTTATCTGTGGCATGCTTTGACGCTTCGGTTTTGTCTTTGGTAGCATCGTGCTTTAGCTTCCTGTCTGGTGTTTTGATACGCGGTTTTAGATCTGCAATAATTGAAACTTATTTTTATGAGAGTTTTTGACAAGTTTATCTATAATTATCGCTAAGGTTAACACTTGTCACTGTCATCATAACATTATTGCAAGGGAAAATCGAACTTATTGTACGGTGACAAGCGTTAATTTGGAACCCATTTCAAGAAAAATATGCGTGAAGGCGTCATTAGAGATGTCAAGTCATTTGTAACATTTACGAAACTCAAACTTATTGTTGTAGAATGTCGGACTGACTTTGGACCTAAGGTGGGTACGAAATTTTATCTCGTGACGTATGGTAGACCACATTTTTGACCGACTGGATTTGTATTTAGAGCTGTATTTTGTGCGTGAAATTCTCAAGAGGACTCTGATCAGACGCTTATATCGCGTAGCTGTCTTTTCCAAACTTTAGCTGCGGGCGATAACGTTTATCACCCCTTACTTAAATTTTATTGAAAAGCAAAATGTACAGACCTACTTTTTATAATATCTGCAACATAATCCATAAATCGTAATAATCGGACTCGGTTTACGGGAAGAGAAACGCTATGCTTTTAGCATAGCAATGCAACGACTGGACGGATATTTAACTAGTAGTTCGACCCGAACAGAGACCTCATAATTCCCTTCCTAACTGCGTAAACTCTTGCCCGATCCTGCTCATTATCTTTCATGTAGATCGGAGCAATATTCAAGCTATCATCGAACAATCATAAAAACAAAATGTCCACTGATTTGACAGAGTCAGAGTCCGAGTGAGACGCTCGGCAGCCTGTCTCTTGTCGCTACTCTTTTTTTTTTATGGCATCGAGTAGACAAACGAGCACACAGGCCACCTGATGGTAAATGGAAACTGTGACCCATAGTCATTCGCAATCACAAGACTGCAAATGCGTTGCCAACCCTGAGGCTAAGATGGAATGCCTCTATGCTAGTCATTTCACCGGCTGTCTTATCCCCAAACCGGAACACAACAATGCGAACACTGCTGTTTGGCGGTAGGTTAATGGATAAGATGGTGGTAGCGATCCGGACGGACAATGCACAAGGTCCTACCACCCGCAAAACTACTACTACTACTACCTCTCTGATGTATGACACTCCGAGCTCACCTTTAGTGATGATGATGATGTTGGGCACGCCCATGACGCGGTCCTCGTGCCCGCTGGCGTCCACCGCGACCATCCTGCTGAGCGGCAGCGCTGAGTCGCTGGAGCCATCCGAGTCTGAATGCTCGGCGGCCGGCTGGCGCTTCTTGACGCGCTTCCTGAACCGCTTCTTGGGCCGCTTGGAGACCACCAGCGGCTTCTTCTCGCGCAGCTCCTCGTTGTTGTTGTTGGCCAGCTCGCCCGGCTCGGAGGAGCTGATGCTGCTCTTGTCGCACGCGAATAAGTCAGTCTCGTTGCTCAGTTCGTTAATGTCTATTTCGTCACTGCGAACAAGGATTATACTTAGTTATTTTAACGACGCATGCCTATGAAGCAGTTCCGGGTTTAACTCTCGATATTGTGTTATGAGCTCGAGAATTCGGTTCTGAGTTTCGGATGCTTTACATTTATATATAAGCATGTTTATCGATATCTAGTTCTAGCTCTAGCCTTCTTCTTTCTTTTTTGTATGCCTTCGATGGACTAACAGGCAGACGGCCCACCTGACGCGAAGTGGTCACCGCCGCCTAAGGAAATTTGCAACGCCCGCGTCACCAATGCGTTGCCGGTTTACATCATCGCCCGGCATCGCATTGGCTGGAGTATTATGGGTACAAGCCTAAACTTAGTTTGGGACTAGATCAAGTTGTGTGAGATGGAAAACTGGGCCGAATCTTAAGACTACGCCGAGCGTACGCCGGATGTACAGTGGCGCCCTCATTACTTTTACTGTGTTTTCTAATAAACTAAAGTATTTTCTTGAAATTTGACAAAATGTATTTGTACTACAAATGAAAACACAACTTATAGGGTATATCATATAGTTTAATAAAATAACAATTCACCTTCGAGTTATTAACTTAACGAAAAAAAGTGACCACCTTTTCCCGTTAAGCTGACTACTCAAAGGGTAATTGTTATTAAAGTTTGTTACGTATCCCATAAATTGTGTTTATACTTGCGCTACAAACACATTTTGTTTGGTTCCAATGAAATTCTTTAGTTAATGAGAAAACCCAGTAATAGTAATGAGGGCGCCACTGGACGCTCGGCGTTTGCTCGGCGCAGTCTTAAGTACCCGAAACCGACGAGCGTGCATGATTCGATGTATGAATGTGGAAGAAGCGAACGAAATTTGTCAAGATCGTAGCAAGTGGAAAGAAGTGGTCTCTGCCTACCCCTCTGGGAACAGGCGTGATTTGATGTGTGTATGTATGTAAAACTGTTTTCAACACGTTCACTGCCGGCGGGCGGCAACGCTTCGAAGCGTTTTCCTGACTTTTACCCACTGTATTGAACGAAACAAAACCATTCCGGCAGAGAATGCAAGGCGACTCGCTTCGCTCGTGGTACAATTACGGGATCTTTGGCTTGCTCTGGATTCAAAACCAGTATTCGTGAATAAGAATTTTGTAGTCTTCATTATAATGCTAATGCTTATTGGAAATATTTGCTAATTTAAAATAAAAAATACTTTTCTACAAACGGCTTGTTTTATTCACTTAACGCGTAGGTGCCTATTATTTTATCGAAACACTTTTCAATTAACGAATTAAACCCAGAATTTTCTATTCGAAAGGTTCGGCAAATCTAACCTAACCTAACCTACGTAATTAATCTTAAAGATATCCTAAATACATTCTTTACACAGTATAAAACAAAATCGCTTCCCGCTGTCTGTCTGTCTCTATGTATACTTAGATCTTTAAAACGACGCAACGGATTTTGATGCGGTTTTAATAGATAGAGTGATTCAAGAGGAAGGTTTTTATGTGTAATAAACTCTGTTTTGTGTACGGATGTTACAGAAAACTCACATAAACCGAAGCGAAGCGAGGGCCGGTCGTTTGTAGATAAAATAACGTTTGATGACATGAAATCCGATGAAAGTATACAATCGATGAAATTATGGGTTGCTGCACTTAAAACACAATTTTCAATTATATGTAGGTATATTTTTTAACTCCCACCGGAAAAAGAGGGGTGTAAGATTAACGTATGCATCTGTGTCTGTCTGTGGCAACGTAGCTCCCAAACAAATTTACAGATTCGGACGGCATTTTTTTTTCAAAGGCCAAAGAATATCATTTCACTGGCTGATATCAGCTTGTCATGTGTAAAAAAAAAGGTTTATCAATGCTCATTCAACCTCGCAAATGCCCACCATACTACGCACAGGGAGATTTTGGTAATTGGGACTGTGAATCTACCATCGCCGCAATAAATTTCAATTATGTTTGTTTGATAGTGCCATTTTGGGTTTATGAAAATAGGAACATAAACCTTATTCCTGTGTACTATCAGACCAATGAATACCACGACAACCCACCATAGTACTATGTCACATTGACGTTATGATTAAAGCTGGAACGAGTGTCAAACGAATTGTTTTATAATGTCACTGTGACACCGTTCGATCAGGCACTGGACCTTACGAGGATAAGACTAATACAGGGGGGCCATTTGCAACGTTAAAAGATGGCGGATGTGTAATTTGTTTTAGTTTTATTTTTTTGTGTATTTAGGTGTTCAAAGTTCTTTTCTGATAGTGATTTGTACTTTTTATGCCATTGTGTTGCACAGTGATTGAAAACTTGGACTTATTTCGCGTATCTGGCATCTTTCTTCTCGTTACAAGTGGACTCGAAGTGGTACATAGGTTAAAACTATCTTGACCTCTGTCCTACAAACTACCGAACAACGTTGCCCCCAATCTTCCCAGAGAAGATTGGATTGTATTTTATTGCTATATTGATTTTTATACTTATATACACTTGACACTGGCGAAATCACTAATTCGTGGAAACGCCATAGCCCGGCGGTAGTAGCTGTTGAAGTCGCCGCGGGGCAAAAAAAAATAAAAAATAAAAAAAGACTAATACAAATGATGCATTGAAAATATGTAACTATAATGGAAAATAGATAACATAGACTACCAGATCCTCTGAAGGTTTAGTTTCTTACTTTTTTCCCCTGGTTTTGGATAAGCTTGAGAAACAAAAAGATATTCACACTTTAATATGAGAAATAAGTCAAATAAGGACACCTGTTCTTGAAATGGCGATTCCCAGTTGTTTGCAATGCAATTGAATGGGTTTTTTCCTTGTTATCCGCAGTGTGAACAACAGGGATTAAAAAAACCACATAATAACTACATTCATAAAGATTTAACACACTTGTGTCAACAGTAGCAAATCAAATCAAATCAAATCATTTATTCTGTAAGTAGGCCCTGTAGGCACTTTTACAAGTCTGAGTCTACCAGCGCTTCCAAAGAGACCACTGTTGAGAAGAAGCGCCGCAAGAAACTCAACAGTAAGCCGTTTTTTAAAAATAAATCACTTATTACAATACTAAACTTAAGCTACATAATTTAAATGTCATAGGGATGTACAGGTCCCAGTAGTAATAATAATTAAATACATCAAAATGTCAGATTAAAATAAATAATACAATTTCGGAGATGTAAACAGGCTCCAGGTAATATAGGGTGAATCTACCAGCGCTTCGGACGAGACCATCATTGCGGAGAAGAAGCGCGAAACTAAGTTACATTAAGTAAAGTAAGTTACATTAGGTAATAAAGTAATAAATAATAATTTCTTAAAACTACCAAAAATAAAATCATTACAAATGTAAGGTCAATAAACCTTAAATAAAAACAAACAAACAATAAAACACTATGAGAACAACACGACGAGGTCTCTACGTCAAAAGCCATAACTAGAATAATTTATTTAACAAAAAGTCCTTGCAAACGTGAACAGACCGGACCCCACAAACAGCACCGCGGATTTAAGTTCGGGTGGGTGACCGTCCAGGGCGCCTGTGGCTGGTTATTTCATGCTAACCCTTGCCTTTTTTCGTATGGGTTTGGGGAACCCGTAGAAATAGGTCAAGTAAAATATTTTTTGAGTTTCACTTAGATGATATGTATAAATTACGAAACCACTTTACATAGAAATCTAATTTGTTAGTCACATCTAGCAATATTTTTGTCTGGCCGGTAATAGCTTTATTATGCGTTTCTCAACTATTTATATAAGCAAACCTGTTTATTAATAATTCAGTTGAATAAATTAAAATTTACTGCAATGCAAATCTGCATTATGCTGTCTGTCTGTCCCTATGTATGCTTAGATCTTTAAAACTACGCAACGGGTATAAACGCTTTTTTTTGGTTGATAGAGTGATTTAAGAGGAATGTTTTTATGTAAAATAAATTCTGTTTTATGTACGGGTGTTACAGAAAACTCATATAAACCGAAGCAAAGCGGGTGTGACTTTTACCTATTGCCTTAAATTTTTTGCATGCCATCTACTGGCGAAATGTGTAGAACTCTGTAATAACTTACCAACTGATGTACCACATTTTTTGCATAAATATATCTTTACTTTACTTTACAGGAGTGAAAGCCATTAATTAAAAAAAAAAAAGTTATGCAATGTGGCCTAGTACCGTAGTAAGGCTACATGATTCCTGTCCAATAAAGGCTACAAATATTAAATTTTGTTTGAATTGCAGCGATTCGTGCAGTGCATTGTATTTAAATAACTGCATAAGGTTAGGATGTTTTGACTATGATACAGATACCATTCATTGTTATGACTCGCTGACTCTAAGCTAAACCGTTTAAGCCTTATAGCATCTATATTGTGATCAAATTGGTAATATTATAGTAGCTCTTACGCTCTTATGCTCAAGGGGATAAGAGCTACCATACCATCAATATTTATAACACTGGCACACGGTGGTGAAAAATTTATTGAACACGAGACAGGTAAATTCACGGGAAGGCATAGCTCCCTTCTCCCTTGCCCTTTCAAGTGGGATATTTCCGGTTGTTCGCACCTCTACTGGGATTTAGTTTGCCAGTTGTCCACAGTATGAATTAATGGGAATCAATGTCCCCAGTTGTTCGCATCGCACTCTCTTCAAACAGCGCCCTGGGCAATTGACCTATTTCTACGGCTTCCCCAAACCCATACGAAAAAAGGCAAGGGTTAGCATGAAATAACCAGTCACAGGCGCCCCTTCATATCTGGCGTTTTTTTTTATCCCTGTTGTTCACACTGCGGATAATGGCATTTCAAGAACAGGTGGCCTTATTTGACTTATTTCTCATATTAAAGTGTGAATATCTTTTTGTTTCTCAAGCTTATCCAAAACCAGTGGAGAAAAGAAAGAAACAAAACCTTTAGAGAATCTGGTAGTCTATGTAATCTATTTTCCACTATAGTGACATATTTTTAATGCATCATTTGTATTTGTCTTATCCTCGTAAGGTCCAGTGCCTGGTGTCACAGTGACATTATAAAACAATTTGTTTGACACTCCTTACCACCTAATCATAGCGCCAATGTGACATAGTTCCATGGTGGGTTGTCAGGCTATTCATTGGGCTGATAGTACATGGGAATAAGGTTTATTTTCCTATTTTCATAAACTACACTACCTTACACGATCGAACAAACATAATTGAACTTTATTGCGTCGATGGTAGATTCACAGTCCCAATTACCAAAATCTCCCTGCTTGTAGGATGGTGGGCATTTACGAGGTTAAAAGAACATTGATAAACTTTTTTTTTTACACATGAAAAACTGATATCAGCCAATGGAATGATATTCTTTGGTGCCATTTAGACCTAGGCCAACGTTTACTAAAGGAGACGAGATATAAATGGAGAAGGGCTATTATTATGACGGTCAACCACAGTATTCCAGTCAAGTGACGAGTAGATCAGTAATAACCCCCTCCCCTAATCGTAGGCCAGGATCCACCCCTAAATCTCTATCTCTCCCCGTTTGGTCAAAAAAAAATCAAGTTTCTCTATGCAGTTTTAATACATTAGAAGAATAAACATTTTCCATTACTAATACGAGTCAATACATGAGCAAGAAACAACCACCCATTGCAAATTCCTTTTGATTTGAATACCAACAATTAGTCACACTGCTGAAACTTAAACCATAAATAATCTTGCGCCAAGGTTATATTTTTACGCAGTAACAATGGCTTAAGCTTGCATAAAGGCTAAGGCTGATGGTTAAAAGGTCATGCTAATGGAAAAAAAATACTGTGAAATGTATTCAAAATTACAGGTTTAACAATGAATAAGGAAACAAATAAGGAAAAATTACCTTTGGTCCGAGTCATCACTCTGCATTCCCATTTCCAACTGTTTGATTTGAAACGTTATATTTATCCTTTTGTATATTTCTTCCGTGATATTTCGACATTTCTCATACCTGGACTCAAGGTTATCACTAGAAATACTAGACCACACTTGCTTAGTGTCTATTGCTGACATTGTTGAAATTCTTATTGGAAACTTATGTGTTCACTACCAAATCCATATTTCAGGCAGTCAAATAAGGTTTCGCGGTCGAAATTGAGCAACACAGCCATGTTTCTGGCAGAATTGACGAGGTGAATGTTACGAAATATTACAATGAATACTCGCTCTATGGTCGACGTATTTCACGAGATCACAGCTCAAAATACCTGGTTTTAGAGTTCCAATCGTTAAAACAGGACGCAATAATGGTTTTCTAGTCGATAATATACTCAATCATTGGTCCACGGCTGCAAAAACAGGCGACTTGCAAACAAAGGATCGTCAATCAACAGTTTTATGGCACAATAACATGGTCATTGCTTCAGGATTGCGAGCTAAAATACCATACATACAACTAAGACTAGATAAAATTATGGTTGTTGCACTCTACACGAGTATATGTTAACAATAATTAAACAAATAACATTAAAAACTAAATAAACTACAGTCGCCTTTGCGGCTTTTTTTGATTTTTGACGTTTCAATTTGGTGTTGCTTGACGTTAATTGCTCATAATTTTTAATGAAAACATCATTTTTTTTCCATAGACAAACATGCAACTTTCAAGGCTTCTTTGTTTTTGACATGGCAACATTTTTAGCGTACTAGGGCCGTTCTTCTGTGCATCCTTGGCGTTATCGAACCGAAGAAAAAAGAAGTCCCGCCAAATTTTGTGGCCATGTTATGTTTGGGTTTGACATTTAAATGGTAAAGCCAGATGCTTGATTGATAAAGCGAGCAATGGGATCGAAAAAGAGAATTGAAAGGGTTTTGTACTGTTTATAAAGGCTAAAAATGTGGAAATTTCCTAAATAAACCTCTTATCCTTATCATCAATGCGTTATTAATACGCAAAATGGCTGGGAAAGTTAGAAAATTCCAGCGAAACAAGCTGGTGGCAAAGCTTGTAACTGAAAACGGGCAACCGTGCATTTTTTGTCAGCAGGATGTTGATGATGAAGTAGTTTTTGGAAAGCTGTACTCTCTTGGTGATATACAATGTCATTATTTCTGCGTGGTAAGTTACTGTAGTGTTTTACCTGTTGCTTAGCTTCAACAACAATATTAGCTGTGTGCTCAGTTGTGCCAGTATCTAAGTCGGTATGGAGCCGAGCCATCAGCAATCGTAGAATACTCTATACTATTCAAAGTTAACTGGTACAGACTGCACTCAGTTAGGAAACCCTGTTAAGGTCTCGTTCGTGGTTCTCTGTCTAATAGAAAAAATATGTTTGTATTTAATGATTTATTGATTTATTGAAGGGCCGAATCTTAAGTACCCGAAACCGACTGAAATAAATCGATACATTTTGCAAAATATAGGCAGGATACAGTTGATTGTGTGCATCGTTTGTCAGTAGAGTTGTATTAAGTTCATTAACCATCCATGGCTCTTTCTGTACAGAAGTACTTTAAGACTAGGTATTTCCTTTGGTACTGTTTGAATTTCGAAGATAAAAAGTATCCTATGTTGGTCTTTAGGCTATAAACTATCTTTGTACATAGTTTAACATAAATTGGTTTAAGTGTAGAACCGCGAAAAAGGGATATAACATGGAAACAAAAAGGCATACTGTAGGATATAACTTAACCAGTGATGTGTATACATCTCACCGACGTTATGACTATTATTTTGAACTTTATGTTGCCATGGCCCAAGTGCTCTGAAATTATGTCGTCAATTAAAGGTTAACATAAATTCAGGATAACGGGCTAATTGTAGGGAATGCTAATAACTGTTTAAAATCAGTTTTAACTGGTTATTTTCATACAAAAACTGTCAATAACTGGTTCTGGCATTCCCTAGCTGATTGATTTATTGAAAGATGCTTTCAGCTGCTTTCCTGTTGCCTGGTGCAGAAGGGCAGAGACTCCGAGGGCCTATTTGGGTTCCTTTACAAGGACATTATCGCAGAAGTGGAAAGGAGCAAAAAACACGTAAGTTTATGAATAATTATAATGGAGTTTATATATTTGTATTGTTGTTTTTCAAGAAAAATAGGAATGACAATCGATTATTGTTCCATTCTCGTGCCAGTTCATCACTATTCCCTCAGGAACTGATTAATATTCCGCTGTAATGTATCCTGGGTCAATCTCCGGACTATAAATTATACTCGTACTAAGAACAAACACAATTTACTATAAGAGTTAGAATTTGTCCTGTGTGGTTCCCGGGTTAGAATAGTGCCAGTCCATGTCTTCCTGCGGATGTCGTAAGAGCTGACTAAGGGAATAAAGGCTTGTAGTACTGTAAGGCGATGAGCTTGCAACCTATCTACATTAATATTATTAAGAGGAAAGATTTGTATTTTTTGTGTGTATGTTTGTAATGAATAAACTCAAAAACTACTTTGCCGATTACAAAAATTCTTTCACCATTGGAAAGCTACATTCACCCTGAGTGTCATAGGCTATGTTTTATTTTTCTGCGTGGACGGAGTCGCGCGCAACAGCTAGTCACTAATACGCTGGTAAACATCTTAGCCTCATTGTGCAAAATGTGGTTACGGATATATCAACAATTTTTTTGAGTTGGTAATTCTGTAACTCTGCCTACCCCATTCTGAGAATGAAGGCATGAGTTTAAGTATGTACGTTTGTTGTACAGAAATGCTCGTACTGCGGTCGCGCCGGCGCCAGCCTCGGGTGCTCCGTGACCCAGTGCCGCAAGCAGTTCCATCTGCCGTGCGGACGCCGCAAGAACGCCGTCTCCCTGTTCCATGGCAACTACAAGTAAGTTATATGAAACTATCGTGATGATAATGTGTGTGTGTGCATGTGGGTGGGTATTTTAATTTGTGACAGTATATTTACATTACATTACATTACATTAAATCACGCGTGTTTCCCGTGGGGTAGGCAGAGACCACTTCTTTCCACTTGCTACGATCTTGACAAATTTCTTTCGCTTCTTCCACATTCATACATCGAGTCATGCACGCACGTCGGTTTCGGGTACTTAAAATTCGGCCCTTTTCCAGTATTTCTCCGATTTGACTCGAAAAAGTACGCCTAGGGCGGCCCCTTCCGACCAGGGACCGGACCCGCTTACCCTAACCCGGGGTTTTTAAAGGGTTTTTATAGCGCTGATTTTTATAAACCCGCACATTTCGGTAAGCGCTTCATCGGGTTACACATTAAACGGATAATCCATTCGATTGAGTTAATTTCGCTTACCGCTTACCAGTATCAAAACCTCCGAATGGGTTACCGCTTAAAATACCTTCAAGCAATTTTAGTTCTTAGACGAACTACGTACGACATATTTTTGGACCGTTTATAGAAACCTATAGAAACCAAAACTCGGGCGGCGCGCGCGCTTCAATCAAAGGTGAGTGCAGTGGCCTGTGGCACGAGCCGCTCGTGGCGGCATTTGTCAAAGCTTTATGAATTGCCGCCGTCGCAGCCTTGGTCCTTGATCTTTAAGCATATTTTTGCAAAAATGTTGGGTCCTTCTGATCAATTTTTGGCGTAAACTACCTTTTGTCACTTGTTTGCCTATTTATTTGTTTATTGCACGCATATTACTCGTCACTTTCTTAGTGATTTGCGAACGTTGCGCATCTCCGTAGTTATATTAGTAAGTGAAAGTTAATTTGATGAGCTAAGATTTGGTGTGTCGTTTTGGTAATAAGAGACTGTAATTAATCAAGTAAAGATATTAACTGTTATTGTTATTTAAAAAAAGTAGTAAGTGTACAGTCGCCATCAGATATATCGGAGCGGCCGAGGTACTCAAATATTTCTGAGCAGCAATAAATTTCAATAAATTCTTTACGGTAAATAAGGTCAATAAGATCTGAGCATCCAATTCGCCACAAATATATGAGCAGTGGTTTTTCAATTAAATCTGAACACACAACGAGACAATAATATCTCAAAGCACAACTCGTCAAAGTTATCTGCACAGACAGGGTGATCATAAATATCTGAACATTTAGGGAAAATATACCTTAAATCACTTAGCATACAGTTTAAAATTCTTTAACGTACTACGCTGGAATACATTTTCTACACAACCACCATTCGGTTTTATCAATGTCAAAACTAAAAAGAGTTTTCTGCTGGATGTAGGGTGTATACACTGCCTGGCCTGAGATAGAGCGTGACGTCATCGTGATACTAATGGCGTCCTTATCTTACTCGTACTGTGCGAATCGTGCGGTATGCATGTGTCGCCCGGACTCTGTATGGCCGTTTATACAAAATCAAAGACCATCTTTTTGTATTTTTTTTCTATTTGGATTCATCAAGAAAATTGAGCGGTACGGAGGCTTGAACTCACAAGTACATCTGTACGATTACATTTAAACTGTATGCCTAGTGCTTTAAGGTATATTTTCCTTAAATGTTCAGATATTTATGATCACCCTGTCTGTGCAGATAACTTTGACGAGTTGTGCTTTCAGATATTATTGTCTCGTTGTGTGTTCAGATTTAATTGAAAAACCACTGCTCATATATTTGTGGCGAATTGGATGTTCAGATCTTATTGACCTTATTTACCGTAATGAATTTATTGAAATTTATTGCTGCTCAGAAATATTTGAGTACCTCGGCCGCTCCGATATATCTGATGGCGACTGTACATACCTACTCCCGGCTTTATTATGCCTAAACAAAAAAGTGACACAGCTCATCGGTATTATGAATACAACGTGGCATCAAATATAAGTACCTAAAAAAAAGCGGCACGCGCGGGAAGGTGGCGAAGGGGTTACCCTAACCCGAACGGTAAGCGCTTAATACCAAATCCAACAACATTCGGTAAGCGGTTACCAAAGGGATACGGTTAGGGTAACCTGGCTTGATAGGGCTATCTCATCGTTGGGTAAGCCGGTGAAGAGGTTACCGAAACGATTGGCTTACCGTATGAACGGGTAAGCCGTTCGAACGGCTTAAGCAAAGGAACGGGTTTTCCGGTCCCTGCTTCCGAACCGTCCACTCACTCAAGTATATTTTTAAATTAACTTTTAAAATCCGTAATTAAATGACTCCTGTTGGTGTAGGCATTTATACATTAGAAGTATTTATCGTTGTTTAGTACAAGCCTAGAGCTTAGTTTGGTGGTAAGATAAGAATAAAAGGATTATAGAAATTTGTTCAAAATTTGTAATATTTTACCGGTGAGCCTTAAGCATAAATATTTATTAGTATTAAATAATCACGGCTGTCGAGAGCATACCCAATTACAATTACACCGCAATGATGCTTGTGATACCAGGTCGATGTCGGCTGGCAAGTTTGTTGTGCCGAGGGTCTTTAATTACTACGGCGATAGGTGTCTCCAGAAACGCCTACCCTATATACTCAACAGGCTGCCCTCTGACATCAGGCAGGAAGCCATTAAAGCAAAGATTGGTAGAAAGCTATATAGTTACCTTATTAAAAACATGTAGTAATTTAGGATACTTTAATGTGATTTATAGATTTATATTCTTAATAATAAGAGAGTAGAGACTGCTCGATCCCACAGTCAAACTGTGCAAACGGTTTTGTGGGACATATGTTCCTATATATGATGTAATTTCATCTTATTTTCATAATAAATAAATAACGGTGCGTCAAAAACGTCGGCATGTTGTTCCTATGACTCCGTCTTTTGTTTATGCAACGACACCGTATTTACCGTCAGCGGTGGGGTCGCACTTTAATATAATACTAATATTATGTTTCAGATCATTTTGCGAGCTTCACGCCCCAAAGCAGAAGATTTCGGATGATGTGATGGTGAACGCTAGGGTGCGATTGAAAAGGGACAAAATGCTGAAGTCGGTGAAGAAACCCACTACAGTTAAAGATACTGAACAGACAACCGGTTAGTAGTCGTAATGATATACAGGGTGACACCTAAGACGTAATACAAAATTTTATTTTCTGGATCTTCTCATGAGTACGATCAACTTTTACTATGGGACTAATATCGAAATCGGTAGAAAAAAATTGAATCTCCCATACTAAAAGCAATCAGCTGGTTTCACAATTTGTATGGAGACGTCGATTTTATGTTTACGTTTTCGAAGTTGGTTCCGTATTAATAGTTGATCGTAATCATGAGTAGATTCGGAAAATAACATTTTGTATTACGTCTTACGTGTCACCTAGTAGTCATTGATATGTTTAAACTAAAACGGTGCACTTTAATCCCTCCAAGCAGGGAAGAAATGTCCCCTTTCCGAATAGGTGATGTGAAAACGATTTTTTCCCAAAGAGCTTGACAGATTGTTTTTTTTGCCCCCGTTAACCCCTATATTGCAGATAGTAGATAAATATATGTATAAAAATATAGCTTTCAGAGGACCTAGTATGGCTGTCTCTATATCGCGTGTCAAATGTGGATAAAGCATCCATCACTTTCACACGTGTACTTATTTACGTGTCAGAAGGTGACGGGTGCCTTATCCAAAATTTGTCACGCGTTAAACGCAGCCATATTAGAAATAGAAATAGAAACATTTATTCGACGAACCCAAGAAAAAAAACAGAACAGAGAAAAACATTATTAAAATAAGGACGGCAACACAGTGATAATAAAAATAAAAATAAAAAAGGAAAGAAAAAAAAACAATTGTAGGATAGTGTTGCCATGGGTGATTCTGTGACGTTGAAATTGACACCACTCAGCACTATGTCACAGCGTTAACCGCGACGCTGGTTTTCAGTGGCGCCAACGTGATACACGAACGAAGAAACAGTGGTTAATTAATAGTAGTTTATGCAATAGTTGTATAAGAGAGGTCAAAAAATATGAGTGGCGTGTGTTACGATGTGAGCCGAAGGCGAACATCGTAAAGGAAAGCGCCACGAGTGTTTTTTGACTTAGTTATACACCGTTGCATACAATACTTTTTCTACGACTAGGTTTCAAATGAAATGCAAAATTAAGCGAAAAAACTTACAAACGAACGAACGAAGTAAAGAACAACAAACGAGCGGGAAACAAGAAAATGACAAAATATGTGTCTATGGTTTACTTTGTTTTTAAATTGACGGAATGGAAAAAAGAATTATTTACAATTCCAAAACATTTTAATTTGACCAATCAGAATACTTCACTAAATTAAATCCACCAATCACAATACACATCGACTGTCAAACGGAACGATAGGTTCTTTTAGGTACGTGTTTCTCTTTAACTAATTTAAATCTTTTAAAAAAACTTTGTAATTCGTATCAACCAATCAGAATACAGCTATTTTAAAATCGACCAATCAGATAACTGAAATCATTTCTCAAAACATTAGGTGTTTTATAGTCCCTATTTCACAATCGTTAAAATATGATTAACAGGCTACACTTAGTAATCTGTGGCGTATCGTTAGGGCGACTTTACGACACCGAGAGCTGTTATGGGGAATAGAGTTATAGACTTTTCTGAAGTCATATTATCTATGTTCTTATAATAGTGTTCGTGACTATGTAAAAGACTAATAAAAGTACAGGAGTAGAAAAAATACTTTAATACTACAAAATTACTTTACCACACTTTACCACAAAATAAGAACCATTGCAGCAACGTATTTTTTTTCACCATTTATTAAAACTGCAAATTCCTTTAAATATGTTAATTCCGCAAGTTCCGTGTGGTTGCCGGGTTAGAATAGAGCCACTCCATGTCTTCCCCTGGATGTCGTAAGAGGCGACTAAGGGAATAAAGGCTTGTAACTGTTACGCGATGGGCTTGCAACACTCTAATACACATGTAATAATGCCGTTAATTCGGCAAGTATTGTCCTAAATAATAAGGCCAACATTTTTTTTAATGATAATGTTTCTCGATGATTTTTGCTACTGTCCATCTCAATGTCATTATCAATAAACCCACAAAGTTTATTAAGGTTTTATCAGAACCGATTCTGCAATACCCGAACCATTTTTCAACCTTTCATTAGCTACTAGTGTTTAATTTTAAATCACCCTAGGTAAAGGGTGTAACGAAATAAAACTGTAAATTTCAAATGAAAAAGTAACGATATTTTTGGTAGATATCCATATACAGTGTGTTTCGTCATCGGTGTCGGAGATTTTAGGGGTGTGTAGTACACAATCAATTTTATCGACAAATTAACCGTTTTTTTTTTTTTTTTTCGAACCAGTATCGAATGGCAGCAATTTTTATGTTAAATTTACCTAAATACGGCCACACATAGTAATTACGTCATACCTGACCAGGAAACTCTGACTAACCCAAAAAAAATGGTTTTTGATAGCTAGACCTATGAGCAATAACTATGCGTTAATAATTGTGCAGCAATATGGGAATTACATGGTAAAAAAAAAACATCAAAACAAGAAATGGGGAAAAAACAGTGGTTAATTATTAGTTATCCTTATTTTCTGAGAAATCTAGGTCGTTAACCTGGTTTTTCTTTATTTTTCATAAGAAGCAGGCAACATAAGCTACATATTAGTCTAAAAATTGTAGCTCTACCTAAAGTAAGTCGAGAATTACAAAAGCTCAAACATAACCTCTTTTAACATACCTTTACTAACGCTTTTTCAGTAGTAGTTCAAAAATTAGAACAACGTACAATTTACGATTGATTTATTTGATATAAAAAAAATTACAACAGTTGTTGACAAATTTACAACATTTGCTCGAAATGTCCTCCACGATTTTGCAGACAAGCGGTCGCTCTTATCCCAAGATGCTGCGTAGCACGTTGTATCATGGCGTGGTCTTCCCTTATTTGATCTCCAACTTGAAGAATCTTTTCAACCAGCTGTTCTCTTGATTCCGGTATCTCCACGTAACCTTTTGCTTCATAGTACCCCACAAAAAAAAATCGAGAGGCGTTAAGTCCGGTGAACGGGGAGGCCAAGCGATGTTTCCTCCACGTCCAATCCACGGCGAATAGCAGGCATTCAAGTGATTTCGCACTATTATTGCAAAGTGAGGCGGAGCACCATCTAATTGCAATATCATTCTGACTCTGTATGATAAGGGTATCGACATCAATTCGTCCAGAAATTGAGTTTCCAGAAATTCCAAAAATCTTGGGCCATTCATTGTTCCAGGTAAAATGATCGGACCAATTAAAATATCGTCGATCATACCTGGCCAAACGTTTACAGAAAACTGGTGTTGAAATGTGTTTGGCCTCACGACATGTGGATTTTCTTGCTGCCACAGATGTTGATTTCGGTGGTTTGTGAATCCAGATCGAGTGAAAGTGGCTTCATCTGTCCACATTATTCTTTTCAAAAATAAAACATTACTTCGTGTCTCTCTAACGATCCAGGAACAAAACACTGATCGGGAAGCATAATCCGGCTCGATGATGTCCTGAACTCTTTTAAAGTGATACGGATGTAACCCTTCCCGTTTCAAAACTCTCCACACTGTACAAATTGATAAATTTAATCGGTTTGCCATCCTTCTGACACTCAATCTAGGGTCTTCGGTAATTGAGCGTAAAACCTCTTCTTTTTCCTGGGGAGACACTAGTCGAACACGTTCGTTGGCGGGCCTTCTTATACCATTTTCTACAAGACGCATATGGACTCGTATGAATGTGCGAGCATTCGGCGTGGGTCTGTTAGGAAACCTCCTTGCGTACTCTCTTACAGCAGCATTAGCGTTCCCGTTGCACAAACCATAAACAAAGTGGATGTCAGCGATATGCTGACTAGAATAGCCGTCTTCCATAACACAAACGTAACGTAAATCCAATAACAAAACAAAAACGTAACAAAAGATCCAACAATAACAAAACCGTACTGAAGTAGACATGTGATCACAACGCAAAGCGGAGGATAACTAAAACTAAATAACCTTACAACGCTCCTTTAGCCGCATCGAATATTCTGTCTCTCTCACACTTAAGCTCTTTTTACCTGCTTAATGGGTTTTTGTACCTGCCCTAACAAAAGAAATGTTTTCAAGGCGTTGGGTAGAAGTGTTAATAATTCGCGATTTAAGGTTCATGTTTGAGCTTTTGTAATTCTAGACTTACTTTAGGTAGAGCTACAATTTTTAGACTAAAATGTAGCTTATGTTGCCTGCTTCTTATGAAAAATAAAAAAAAACCAGGTTAACGACCTAGATTTCTCAGAAAATAAGGATAACTAATAATTAACCACTGTTTTTTCCCCATTTCTTGTATTGATGTTTTTTTTTTACCATGTAATTCCCATATTGCTGCACAATTATTAACGCATAGTTATTGCTCATAGGTCTACCTATCAAAAACCATTTTTTTTGGGTTAGTCAGAGAGTTTCCTGGTCAGGTATGACGTAATTACTATGTGTGGCCGTATTTAGGTAAATTTAACATAAAAATTGCTGCCATTCGATACTGGTTCGAAAAAAAAAAAAAAAACGGTTAATTTGTCGATAAAATTGATTGTACTACACACCCCTAAAATCTCCGACACCGATGACGAAACACACTGTATAATTAGTATAACAAAATTAAAATCCTATCTTCAGCTAAGTTAATTGTAAGTTTTTTTTTAATTTGAATACTTTTTGTACTCGTGGTACAGCTTCTTTCGAACGCCTTCCATATCAGCTTTTACGGAGCATTTTGTAACTTTTCTGGCTGCAGCATTCCATTTTTTGCGGAAGTCGTCTATATTTTTGCCCACTTTACCCGTCTTTCTTAAAATTCCCTTAATTTGAGCCCAATAATTCTCGATTGGGCGGCACTGTGGGACATTTGGTGGGTTCAGTTCCTTGGGTACAAAAGGGATATGATTTTCCTTGAGGAAATTTATCGTGTCCTTAGCGTAGTGGGCTGCGGCTAGATCAGGCCAGAATAACGTAGGGACGTTATGCTTCTTCACAAATGGCAGCAACCGCTTTTTAAGGCATTATTTTATGTATATTTCTCTGTTGACGGTACCTTTTGTGACAAAAATGGAGCTTTTGTCGCCAAACTCACAGATAGCTTGCCATACGAGAAATTTTTCGTCGAATTTCCCAATCTTAACAGTTGTTTCAGACTCGAGAAGAGTTTCTCCTTTACCCGCCGTGTAGTATTGTGGACCAGAAAGCGTTGTAAAATCAGTTTTGGTATAAGTTTCGTCATCAATTATTAAATGTGATTTTGTTGTGCCAAGGAAATCGTATAGTTTTCGAGCTCGGCTTTTAATTACAGAACGCTGCTTTTCGGTCACTTTTGCCGTCTTAACTTTCTTCCGGGTCTGCATACCTGCTCTTTTCTTAGCTCGTTGCACCATAGATGCATTTGTGCCACATTTTTTGGCAATATCTCTGACGGACATACTTCGATTCCGCTTTATGCAATTGATTATCTTTTTGTCAAGCCTAGGGTCACTTGGCCCTTGAAGTCTACCACTTCCGGGCTTTTATTCAACCGACAATGTATTAAAATAGTTCTTCAAAATAAAATCTACAGAACTTCGCGGTAACTTTAGGTCTTTGGCGATAAGACTCGTAGGACGTTGCGGATTTTCACGCCATTTGGAAACGACCATTTCGCGGCGTTGTTTTCTATTAATTGTCGAAAGTAAGTTTTTCCAGATATCCGAGTAATTTATATAGCAATGGCTAAGGTAAGAATGACACTTATTTATGACAGCAAGAAAATGATAGCTATCTTGTTTGGAATAAAAATTACAGTTATTTGAAATTTACAGTTTTATTTCGGTACAGGCTTTATATGAAAATTTACGTCATCGGCACCAAAAGTTCGACCCTTGGTTACTACGTACGACAGTAAATTTAAGGTTGTCGCAGACATAACCACTCGGCATCGGATTGGCACTGGCTCAGCTCAAAGTGAAACATTGAAAAGTGAGCTTTGATTTATTCTGTTGGTACGTTTAATTTTTTTTTCAAGTCAATGTGAAAATTAGTAGCATGGCGCGGGCCTGGCGTCCAATCCACGGCGAATAGCAGGCATTCAAGTGATTTCGCACTATTATTGCAAAGTGAGGCGGAGCACCATCTAATTGCAAT